>RXPK01003234.1:0-124778 GCA_004143645.1 Protaetia brevitarsis
AATAAGCTTTCTTCCATTTAGCAACAAATTTCCATTCTATCGGTTTGGTTTCAAAATTCATTAAAAGGGATCTATCTCATTTTCTAATAGATTTTAAATACATTCCACCAGCAATTTTCTTCATGAATTCGGTCCAATAATTTTTTACCAAGAATTTCGGTCCATACATTCTAAGGAATGTGTGTCTGTTCACGAAAAGGGTATGGATTGGTATTGTCTCAATATTTACAGTTATGTTTGTTAACCAGTTTAAACAGAAACTTGCCTCGTCACTAACGCAAATGTTTTTTTTTTTAAGTTGTGTATTTGCTCTTTCAGTCATTACTTCACAGAATTGTAATCTTCTGTCATAATCATTCTGTATTTTGTAAGGAAAGAATTTATTCCGTCGTAAGATTTTACCCCTTAGATGTTTGGTATCAATGTTTGAGGATTCATGGAAATATGACTTAGTACTCCATTTGTGCAGCTTCAGTTAAAACTTTAGGATTCTTGATACTTTTATTGTACACACTTCCAGTATCTTGAAATTTATGAACTAAATCTAATACATACTGGTGACCAACATTTTTATCTGGATGCCTATGATTAAACACACGGGCTGTTCTACGTCCACGACGGTGTTCTTCTCCATACAGAAAAATGATTTCAATTCTTTCTTGTGACGAATAAACCATTTTAACCGTTGTCCAAATTCGGTGGCAATTATACAACGAAGGCAAGTTGCAAACTAAATCTTTCTAAAAAGGTAATGTAGAACGCAATAACAACATTTTCAAATAAATACCTTTAACGTTTTTTGTTAAGTTTTTTACATTAATACATTTGCACCTTTTTTTCAATTATAGATGTAATGTTAGTAATTTGCTTCTACTTTTAACAAGTATCATTTTATCTAACAATCTAACAGATTAAAATTTCGATATTTTTAAACTTTAAAGGGGCGTAACTTGGAAAAAATTATTCGATTTAAAAAAATAAACCGCCAAAAGATTGCTAATAACAAGACCTTTTCAAAGACGTATTACTCACGGCCTCTTCTATTTAAACTTTTCGATATTATTTTCACCCCCGATTAAAGGTTAAAACGCAGATATGTGTCAATTAAAAGTATTTTAAAAACTATTCCGGAAGGTTATTTTTAAAATGAAAGCCCGGTAAAAATCTATTTTACAAATTAGAATGTTCACGTATATATATTATTTTAAAAAGAAAACGCTAAAATATGAAATACAACTCTAGCAAATCTCAACCATATTAATCAAGTCACATATATTGCATCATGCTTCTCTGTGTATGTAGAGTAAAAAACAGGACAACACAAAAATGAAATAGTAGTACTTACTATTCTTCTTCTTCATAATAGTTATTTCGATATAAAAAAATATCATCAAATAAGTTTGGACAGTCCTTGTCTTTCAATTTTTATAAAACCCGATATACTGGGTGAGTTTTTTATCTTGACACAACGGAATATCTCTAAAACACTGCATCCAATCAAAAAAAGATCTTAATAAGATCGATCCCCACCTCACCCCTCTCCCCAGAATGGAAGGGAGGACAACTTTGAAATCTTAATGGGACCCCATTTGTTATTGCAGATTTCGGATTACGCCATCAAGAAAAAAAATCTGATTGTGAACGTTCTGAAAAAAATACACAAAAAAAGAGAGGCAAGCAAACATGATGTTTGTGTTTTTTTATTTTAACATTAAATAACATTCAAAAAGCCCTTTCAACAACGAAGAACTTTACTTTATCATACCCATTTCAGAAAATGTGTTCGAAAATGTGCCCTTCCACTTCGATACATTTATTTATTCGCAACTGGAATGATTGCACACAACTGAGAAGCGTTTCCGGCGTAATCCTTGAACAAGCGGTGGTGATTCGCTCAATCATGTTTTCCCTCGTGGTTGGCACTTTACGTCAGACTTTAAGTGGTCCCACAAAAAGAAGTCAAGGGAAGTAGGATCTGGCGGTCTTGCAGGCCAAGACACTGGACTACCTCTTCCGATCCATCGACGATTGTAGGCTCGATCTAATACTTCTCGTGCTATTCTTGAATAATGTGCTGGACAACCGTCCTGTTGGAACCACATTGTGTGTCGTACGTCTAAGGGAAGCTCTTCAAGTAACACTGGAAGTTCGTTCTGCAAGATGTTTCGATATTTTCCACCATTTAAGTTTCCATCGATGAAATATGGACCAATAAGTTATTATTGCCAATTATTCCACACCAAACATTTACGTTCCAAGGATGTTGATGTTCAACTTGGCGCAACCAATGGGAATTTTCGATACTCCAGTAATGTATGTTGTGCCGATTTACCGTACCGTGATTTGTGAATGTCGCTTCGTCAGAAAACTAATACTCGAGCAAAAAAAATTGGGATTATCTTGTATCCGTTGAAGCGCCCATTGACAAAATCGCACTCGATTTTGAAAATCATCGCCATGAAGTTCTTGATGCATGGAAACTCTAAATGGATGATTTCCGCGCAATATTTGGCAGATAGTGGACTGAGAAATTCCTGATCCGCGAGCTATTTCTCGAATACTAATGTGCGGATTATTAGCTACTGCAGCTAATACCGCGATTTATTATTTTCTCCAGCAATTGTTTTTCTGTGATTATGTTATTCGTGCTGTTACAGTTCCTTCACTAAGGAACTTTGAACCACATACTTGATGGCGTAGAATCCGAATCTGCAATACAAAATTGGAACACATGGGAACATCTGCAATACAAAAACATTTAAGATTTCAAAGTTGTCCCCCCTCCCGCTAAGGAGGTGGGGGATCGAGTTCGGCACTATTTTGTGAGCCCCCTACATTATAACAAATCTTATTAAGATCCTTTTTTGATTTAATGCAGTATTTTAGAGATATTCCGTTGTCTCAAGATAAGAAACTCACCCTGTATATTCGTACTGTAAATTCCACTCTATTAGTAATTTTTTTACTGTACTTTTGTAATAAATTAGAGAATATTTCGTGTAATTTCTAAAAATACAATTAAATTTTTCGGATACACGTTGAAATTACAGATTATTATTTTACCTGAATATTTGGGGGTATCAGTAAATTTGATATATTGCAGGAAAATTGCAAGAATATTAGCGTATGTACCTCAAAAAGACATTATTCCCACAAAACTCAGATTAATTTCCCTGCCATTTTTTGCAGTATATCACGTGCAGATTGTCAGTGAATACTTTGTTTTGTAACAATTTATCGAGTCTTCAAATTTTGCCTAAGTCTATTTGTTCATGTGCAAATCTTTGTTCCTATTATTGTATTATTGCTATTATCCCTCTTTGGTTTTATTCATTATTATAACTTGCTAGCTGTATTAGGCTACTTGTATTAGGTAGAACACCAATTACTTCTCAATGTATAGGTAATATAGCCTTTTTAGCGCACATTGTTGTTTTATATTTGTTTATTATATTTGGATTTGTATAACATGCTGTAGATATATGTAATGCTAATAAATATTATTTTTACTATTATTATATTTAATTGTATATTTTAGATCATCTAGATATTTTATTAAATTACACCATTTCTTTTCTGTTCCGTATTGTATGACGTAGATGAAAATTTTTATTGTGTTATGATAGTAGAATTAAAAAAAAATTAAATGTTGAAGTACATACCTGAAAGAGACAATATATTTTCATTACAGTAAAATGCTGATATGCGGATAGTGTAAGAACAGAGAGTTAAATTTAAAAAATAGCCACTTCTACACTTACATCGAGCAGGATTATTTACACACTTAAGACCAAAGCTTAGCAAAAGGTGGCAAAAATCGCGGATAAGACATAAATAATAGTACATTAATATAAACCCTATTTGGAATGTTCTAACAGAATGTTCAATGTAAAAATTGGTTGTATGACAAGTACAAAAATAATTACAGCTGCCCTTATGGGAAATATCGGTGACGAGTGATAAAAATACGAATTTCTCTTGTTTCTATCATTTTTTACGGAAAAGGCTTATTAGATTCTTTTACGTATTTAAGTTCTATTCGGGATCGATTCAAAACATGATTCTTTTAGTAGTTAAAAATATCTTTTATATATAAAATTCGTTCATAAAGAAAGCATATTTTTATCATTCTTGTTTTTGCCGTTATAAGCATTCACACTAACGATAAAAACAAAGCAGTAGTATTAAATAAAATATTGGAAACGAAATACTTATTTTTTCTGCATTTATACAGCAAATACCATTGCAAATACTGAAATTTGTAATTACACACAATAATTACACATACTATAAAGAGCTTCATATAATTGTGCTGAGCAAATACATTTACACAAGTACATGCACAGTTCTGGAAGAAAGGAGAATTTAAGTTGGTGTGTGTGTCATAAGCAGAGACCGGACAGACGCCGGCAGTATTGCGTCACGCAGGCGGTCGTACAGGGTCGCCCGTGCATTATACGGTTCCGATAAGCGAGCTGCAAGTTAGTATCATGGCTATGTTTCTCTCAGGAGAGGGGGAAGTCTTTCGTTTAGTTCGGCCACTTCGCACATTGGCGCGTCCATCAGTCCCGCCAAATATTTTTAAATTCAGTTCGGTAAACATCGCAAACACTTGTTCATATTCGTTTTTAGCTCTCGCGTTCGCGCCAAACCAAACGTCAAACCCGTTCTGTAAACATATCGCACGTGGTTAGACGTTGCCGGCAAGTGGTTTTGTTGTGGAAGAAAGTTATATAATAATAAACAGTTGTAAGTATAGGACCGGCATTTCAACTTTATTATAATAAACATATATTACAATCAATTATAGTTGTATGATATATGGGTCGAAAGAATTGGGCTTAGCCAACTAGAAACTAGGTCCAGAAGCTGCATATAAGAGGTACAGAGTTTGTGACCGGCATTTTAGTGAATTTTGTAGAATACCTGGAAGTACAAAATTAAAATTGTCTTGTTGGAGTCTGCCAACTTTGAATTAATCTGGTAGGCAGTGTATGATTTTGTCATGTATGTTAGAATGTGGACATAATATTGCTTACACAGTGAGTTTCTTCATTTTGGCACTAGCATTGTGCAGCAAAACTTATGCATAGCACAGGTATTATTTTTTTTGTTGAACTTAAAAAATCGAGCAGAAATACTTATTGGGTTTGTGCATGCATATTGCTGTTGTCTGTACCAAATTGAACAATCTACATATTAATATACATAACATTACGAAGTAGTCTGACAATATATGTGCAGTGACGATATGAAATTACATGTGTCTTGGTATCATTCGTTTTAGGGTATCGTGAGGACTCTACAAAGGATAATTCTATTTATTTTTATGGAAGAGAAGTTGTAGCCAATATATTATTAACACCCGAGCACGATGTTCGCCAAAAAGTTTTCTGAATGTAGTTATTACATAAGTAAACTGATTGTTTTTTTTTTTTTCAAACAAAATAGGCATCACAAAACACATTTTAACCTATTCACGTCAACGTATAGATTTGACTTTTTTCAGTTGTGAGGAACATGATTTGCAAACCCTGTTTTTAAAACACACGATAGAATTATTTATTTATCATTGGGTTAAGAGTATTAATAATATCCTTAAAGGAAAATCCACAAATTGTTCTGATAAAATAAAAACCGTAGCGTATGAAAAATACTTGAAAATGAAGAAAAAGAAATAACGTAAAACAATTATGTGTTTTATTATTATGCCTAGTTATGCTTGTAAATATATCTTATCAAGGTGTTAGAGTACAGTTTTTGTATTTATACATTATTATAATTTATGTTTTGTAGAATTTGTCTAGTTTCACAATTTATTGTTTTCTATGTACTTTTTTTTATTCTATATTGTCCATACTTTTATACATATTAATTTGGATGGAGGAAATATAAATTTAATGACTTGTCCATGTTATACTGTTACATTATCAACATATGTTATTAACTAGTTAGGTATATATATAATGTTTTCGGTTTACTGTTAATAAATGTATAAATCTGAATACTGCTACCTTTTCAACTTTTATAATCATATAAAAGCACTATTTTATCAAGGGGAGTCAATTAATAATACTCTTCTTGATTAAATAGTGCTTTTTATTGATTATATATAATTCCATAAATCCTATATATAATATATTTTAAATTTGAAAATACCGCCATTTGAATTTTCGCTTAGGACACTTGCCACTGCGGCGCTGTTTAGAACGACCTACCCCCACCACGAGAGAAACACCTCTATATTATTTTCTCTATGGTTAGTATGCCAACGACAGTCAGCAGTTGTGCATGTCCGATTTTGCCTTATATCGCGTCTATCGTTGAATACACAACATTACATTTTATGTTAGGGTTGCTTTCAATTTCTTGTCTCTTTTTTTTTAATATAAAGTCTATATATAGGGGGAAATTTAGAAATACTTGTATCTGCATATATATTTCTTTGCTTTTTCTTGGAAAATCGTTAGTGTGGTTACTATTTGTATTTTTTTTTGTTTATTTTATGTTTATATTTGTTTATCCTTATGTAAACAAAGATGGCCGGCTTTTTCCCTTACTTCCACCTCCAGTGGTAACGAGGTGGGGAACGTGGTTAGATGCATGCTCATTTATTATGATAACGTGGAAAAACTTGCAAGTGTAATGGATATTCTAGATGAATTTGCACAAAGTGTAACCAAATACAAAACAGCTTTAAAAGATTCGTCTTTACAAAGTAATTTAAATTTTATTCGCGAACACCTTCGCAATTTACCTAAAAAGGTATAAAATTAAAAGAAGAAACAAAAAGTTTAAATGAATATCTAAGTCAATTACGAAGCATTCCTGGGGATTTTGGAGCTCGTTTGAACAAAAAAATCGATGCAGTTTTTGCTCGAAATCCTGATCTCAGTATACTTCAAAATTTTTACAGTGGCAAAATGGAAGATAATGAAAGTACTAATAAATATAGTAACATTAAATTAGGTCTCATTTTCGTTACGCATCTCTCACCATTTGCGATGTCAAGAGAAGTTTCGCTATATTTAACGATATATTAAAAAACAAGGGTACAAATTTCACTGAGGAAAATTTAGGATATGTTTTAGTAATCAATATAAATAAATTATGCCTCTAATATAAGTATATAAAAAAAGGTGCTGTATTAATTTGTAATTTAGTTTATACGTATTTAATATCTTGATTCCATTTTACAAAATACGCCAAAAAGTATACAAAAATATCTATTCAAATTTGGATATTAAGAAGTCCCTCGCAGACTTTTTTTGTAGATAACACGAAGTTGTAGCGACAACTTTCGTATACAATAGGTTCCGTAGCTTTGCGAATTTTTCCACGCGCTGTAGTTTTTGATTCAGCACATAGCAGCGTTCCCGCAGATTTTATTAAAATACAGCATATTATTATATACAGCTGTTGACATATAAAATATTAATTAATATATTATATATAAGATATATTTGAAAATGTATATAAATTATATATTGGAAACTAGACAATATAATATATATAATATATTAAAATATTTTATTTAAAATATTTATGCAATTTGAGTTGATTTTAATAAATGACATTCTAATTTTTTATTATGGCGGTTTATATTTCATTCAAAGCCCTGTCTATATGAAATTTTATACAGAAATATTCCAATACGGAATGTATGAATAATATTAACGAATAATTTCGTATAAATTTATTCTGTTAATTTCTAAGTTGGTCTGAATATGAATTATTGAAGACAGGAAACATTCAAAAAGAATCTAGTAAAATCACGTCATTAGGTATTATTTATTTAAGAAATTTTAGAAAAACCAACAGTTGGAGGTTTAAAACAACAAAACTCCGGTAGAATATTTAACTAATATTGACCTTTAATAAAGCTTTTAATATCAAGAGATTCAATTGCTGTTATTACTTTTTCTTGATAGCAAAACTTAAATTAGTCAGAAACTTCAGTTCCAGAATCGTTTGTATTAACTGTGCTCTTTTTAATTCATATTATATGATTCAGCGTTTACGATATAGTAAAGCTGAACTCAACCATTTATTTCTAATATGGAAGCATTACCAATTAATTAATTAATAGAAATCGGGTATGACATCGATTTTACAATCGAAAAAAATATACTGAAATGACTGACGTAGTATTAGGGCGCCCTCTACTAGAAAATATATCTAACACTCGCGAGGTTTAAGAGACAGTGATGAAATCTGCGGTGTGGTTCTATCCGATGCACTGTTGGCTCTTGTTTCAGTTACTAGGGTACTGCATTACCGACATCCCAATCTTAGAGCCAAAATCGCATGTATTGCTACCAGTATATAGATGCTCCTAATATACACACAATTACTCAATAATGCTGGGATAAAAGGTAAAATAAATCCTTTTTAGATTAAAAATTCAATATTAATTGATTGAACCTTTGAAATAGCAGACTTTTGTTTTTGTGCCAAATAAAAAAACAATGTCATTCAACTTTGAAAGTATACAGTGCTCCCGCGCAAATTTTGAGCGTGTAATAAAAAATAGAAAAACATAATTAGACCAGTTTTCTATATTTGGCCATACTTAACCAGAGTAAATGGAGAAAAATACACAGTATATTAAGAAAATATAGGTGTAATATTATAAACTGTAGTCATTGCGTAACAATTTTTTTTTCGTTATTTTTTTATAATATTACATTATATTAACAGGACACTACCACAATACTAAATACATATGATTAAAGGTTAACGTTCATCAAATGATATTTTAAGTGGACTATTATAACAAAAAATATCACAGGACTGTAGCGTAGAACTAGACCTATGAAGATCCGACTACTCCGCGCTACATAAGATTTGATTAATTCGGGATAATTGTTTTGGGAACACCTGGGTTCCTATTATCAACCGAAGACTTTTGTAAAAATAAGCACTGCTATCTGTCTCTAAAAAAGAAACATATTTACAAGTGCTTTCTGTACGCCTACTTAACCCTTCGAAATACCAACTTGATAACCATACACTCTAATAACCAGTGGCGTAGACAAGAAAAGACTCCCTCGCGAACATTTTAGGGGGCACTTCTAAAAGACCTAACATTTATTTGGAAATGGTGGAAATGCCGGATCTAGAGTTATTTATAAGTGAAAGTTCAGATATCGGAAGATATTTGCTATTTTTATTTAAACATAGCGTACGTTGGTAGCGTGCTGGTTTACATTTTTTTTATACATATCCGTGTGCATTACATTTTGCCCAACTGCTGAAAACGTAAACTATGGGAATTTTTTTTTTATATTTATTTCATATTTCAGAAATATTTAGAAACTATTAAATCTTTCTTGAATATTAGTTATATATTAACACAATATGTATAAAATATATAACTAATATTCAAGAAAAATATTATAGAAAATATATTAGGAATACGTTTTAATAATATATGTGTTATGTAGCATTAATTATATTTTATTACAAATGATTTCTTAATATATTTTTCTTAACTCCGCAAGAATATTTTGCTTTACATTTCTGTAAATATTTATTTCATATAAAAAAATGAAGGTTTAATTTTTGCTTTTGTACATTTGGTACGTGGATTAATAAAATAAAATATGCATACATATTAAGTATCTATTTAAAATGACAGCTTAAAGATTAAATTAGATAATGGCTGCGTTCAGGGAGTTACGGCGCTACCAGCGCTGAGCTCCGCTAGATCGAGCGGCGTCCTGAACGCGAACGCTAGTTCCAGGACTGGAGCTAGCTGTCTCAATCTTTTCTAGCGAAAAATATTTTCGCTGGAAAATATGGTAACCGCTAGATCATCTAGTGGAAAGTGGAGATAACCGGCAAACATTAAAATATGAATTTGTAGAGGGTGTGAACTACATGAAATCGTCAAGTAATTGTGGTAATACTAGCTCTTTTATTGTTTTTTGATTACAGTGACGATGGATAAAGTGAAATGGAAACTATATCAGTCGCAGATAAGTTAATATAAATATTATAAGTACATAAACTACGGTTTTGTAGATCGCTCAAGTCAAATCAGTTTATTTTATGGACATAATGAAATTACAAATGAACGATATATCAATAGTTTACAAATACAAATAAAAATTCGTCATGAATACTTTTTTCCTGGAGTTTATTTGAATATTTACCTATGAAGTTATATTTATCTAGCATATATGCACACAATATCGTCAGGATTAATACTTACAAACAATATAAGAGTGAACGAGGATATTACAGGTCTTTTTAAAATTAAATTACTTTATACAAAATAAATTAAACTTATTTATGTTTTAATGACAGTGGTTGCTTTTATTTCCTATAGTTTTGTGATTAATATAATTGCTGTGTACAATTTCTTATCCCTTTATATATCTAATAAGATAATTTTGTCTAAAAATAAAAAATTGTCATCTATCAAACGCATCAAACAAGTAAGCAAAGGCCATACGCTAGCAAAAGCTGTTCTGTAAACCGTTCAGAGTTCCTGCGCCGGTCACAGTGTTAGCGGTTATCGCTATCCAGCGCCGTAACTTCCTGAACGCAGCCAATATATTTCTAAAATTATGATTTAGTTAGTATCTAAGTTGAGCGCTGTAACTTCTAACAATATATGGGCGTTTCCGTAAAGGTATATTACGTAGGAGCTAAAATGATTGCAGCGAGACAACTGCTATATGCATCCATTTATACCAAATCAAAAGCAATAATATAATTCATAATCCACAACGATATATACTTCTACTTTATCTAACTTTAGAATTCATTTTTCATTTTTTGCCTTTAAGTATTTATTAATTTACTATATTATATTTTTGAAGCATTATTGATTATTAACTTGTATAGTGAGTGTGAAGAAACAAGGGCTCCCCTATTAGATACCCCCAGGTATGTTGTTCTTTTTACTTTCCGGAAAAGTTTCATATAGCTTTTTGTTATCCATGTTATACATTCCAAATAACAAAGATATATAGGTTACTATCTACAAATAATTTTAGTTAATTCTGGCAAATTAAATAGCTTTGTATGATTGCATAAAAAAATCTCAATTTTCATATAAATAACATTTTAAAAATATTTTCTAAAATATCAAACTTTCATTGATTTAAAATAAGGAGTAAATATTTCAATTGTATGTTTTATCTATATTTAGATAAAATATAAAAAATATATTCAAAGACCTCTCACGAAAAATATTTATCAAATATTTTTCTAAAAAATATCTCTGGTACATTTGTGGCTGTTTGAGCAATTGTAGGTCTTTCTCAATTTTTTTTGAGACTGTTTTTCAGAATTTGAATTTTCTGCTTGTTTGAACATTAACTTTTAGCAGCGTATGCGTTTCCGTTTGCTACGATTGCTAATCATTGTTAAAATAGGATGAACCTAAATAGTACCTACACATTATCAAATTAAAATTTTTTATTGGACGTTTCTCTTGGTAAACTTCTTATTAATTAATTCGACAGTCTGAAGAAGGCCGATGTATTTGGTTGAAGCATTACTGTTTGCATTGTGAGATTATAAGAATAAAATTATCTGGCCTTATTAACAATTACAGTAGCATATTGAAGGAATATATACTTTCAGAAAAAAAAAAAATGTTAATTTTATATTCGTTATACAAAAACTTTCAGCGTTCTGATTTCAGTGGCATTTGCCTAATACTATCCACAAGTTATATTTAACTTGTGGCTTTTTCTTCTGAAATACTTTCGAGATGGGTTAGAAAAAAAAACACAACATTTTATATTTCCCACACTTCGTTGTAAGGTGATCTTAAAGAATAAATCCTTTTTCTCAATAAATTTTTATGTTTTTATCATTGCCTATGCAATTGTATAGCCCAGCTAAATTGTTTGATACCTACTTGTCGCATATACGGACTTGCGTTTACTGGTGAGTTTTTTTTTAAATATGAAATTGGTATTATGTAATACCGAAATGTGATTTCCACTAAATTTGATGTTAAGGCTGTTCAAATTAATTAAACTTATTATTTATGTGGTTGGAAATATGTATGTAGGTTCATTAGGATTATAGCCTCCGTATCGTAAATCAAGGTGTGGAGACGGAAATTAAAATTAACCTTTTTTTTTATTCAAATAATAAATGAGTGTATAATATATAGTGTGTTTGCTAATAGCGAACAAAGCACAGCGAATTTTGAAATATTAACTTCTTAATATTAATGTTTTATCATATTTAAGAAGAAATAAGCTATAATTAAAATAAAATGTAATTACAATATTCTTTTGAGATATTTAATTTTTCCTTAACGACATTAGAGAAAAAAGAAATATTACATAGTCAGTCTTTTCCATAGATTATAATTTTCACATTTCCATTTTGTTATCCAAATCGCCATTAGTCAAAATTATTAACTACTTATTATTGCTCCCAGAAACATGCATCATCTCACAATGGGTATGTACTATGTACGTTATTGAATTATACAACCCGTTAATTATCGGGTGGTTCGGTTTACAGATAATTAAACCCGACTATTACATACCAACCAGTGAAAGTTAAATTAATTTATAAATCGGCGACTGTGAGCATAGACGTTTTGTATACACTATGCCTAAATGTATAGGAGTATATATGATAAAAAGCATTTCGTAACTCTTCATATGAATAGCATGAATAAGATAACCTATAATTAAAAGTTTTGGAAGAAATTTCAACGATAACTTATTCATGTAGTATATACTTATTACAGAGTTAATATTTTTCTTCTAAGAAAATTATGGTGATGTACAAAACGCTTAGCGAAGTCTGCCAGAGGTCACACGGTATCCTATGAAATTGTCGGTAATGTATGTAATTAGGCAGTATTTTGTTCGAAAGTCAACAATTTTTAAGTTCCTTATATTTTAAGTAACACTAAACCTGTAGTTATTGATTTATTTTAGATTTTTTAGTCAATGCTATAGAATATTCTGTTCTAAATAAGTTTTATCTTATTTTTCGATTTATGTACACGTTTTTTATACGTATCAGACTGCGTATTAATTGATTCTAAATGATACAGGTGTAACTGAAAGTGGAATTCCGACAAGAGGTTGTAAATTCCTATAGTATATATAAAACTAGTTTTATAAGTGCAGTTTTATTAGAAGAGTCCATAAATAAGGTAGGGTGGTTTAGATGCTCGCTATTAAGAAATTCGTGTAGCCGTGCTTATTCGTGCCATCTACTGGTATGGATCCCGCACGGCGGTTATTAACGTGGTTACTCGAAAAAACAATTTTAGCTAAATTTTAAAGCATTAAAGGTAGGCTGTGTTACCATTTTGCACAATTTTTAACGCATAAAAATTGAGCAAAATGCAGTCTCCCGTAACAAATTTTATTGCTAATAATGCGCAAAACACGTAGCAGCAAAATTGGACGTTACTTTTTTCTTAAGAAATTACAAAGTAAATCACATTAGGTATGTTCGTTTTAACACTCCGCGTCGTAACGCAAAAATCTAGCCGCGTTACGCCGCGTAAAGTTTTTCAACGCAAGCTGTTGCCGTAAAACGCTGCATTGACGCCAGCTTTAGATTTGCTTACTCCTGTTCGTTTTGTGAACGCGAAAATAATTCATTAATTTTAGGTTATTTACTCTGATTTGTGAAGTAGTTACCTACGTTTTCTTTAAATTGTCATTTCTATGATTTTTGGAGAAGGTTTTTAGGGTACAAATTTCAATAATTATTTAATGGATGTAGTTTAATTTAATTTAATTTAATTTACATACGTATTCACTGTTACTTTTTATACATTATATTTAACAGCATAAGTCTCTAGTGGGCTTTCTTTTATTACACATATATTAATCTCATATTTACAAATATTAACCCTGAAATTGTTTGTTTGCTTTGTACATGAATTGAAAAGGCATTCCTTCAGCAATTTTGTCATATTACTTGACCACTCCACCCAGCGGCATATTTCTATATCCAAAGACATTTTATTTATATTAGTAATATTTATGTTTATTAAAGTTTCGATCTTACACACGACAATCAATCAAAGACACAAATGAAAACAAATATACTATACACAACTCGCACCACCAATAGTGATCATACATTCGTACCAATGTTCCCATGTCGCTATCGGTCTTTTACGGCGAAAATCCACTCCATGCCCAGATGTAAGATTTTCGACGCTGCGTTACAATTTGCGGCAAATTTTAAATTTCAAAATTAAAATCAAACAGCAACGCAGTTTCATAAACGTAACGGCAAGTCGAATCGAACAGAAATACTTACAGCTGCGGTTCGCCGCATGACGCTAATGCGCAGACGAACATACCCTTTGTTATAAGTATGGTGATATGTGGTACTGAGTACAAAAAAAAATGAAATATATATAGGATCAAACGGCACAGTGGACAAGTGTCAATAACGTTGTAGCAGAGCACTTCCCTTCTTCTTATATACAGGATATATGCTATGAACAATACTATGAGATTCAAAAAGATTGTCAATTCCGCTCCCATAGATAGTAACAGGGTGTAGGTATATGCCGCGTATTTGTAATGAAGTTTAATCTAAGTCAGGTTGGAACACAAGAAAGTAAACGATCTGCATAATAAGGAAAACGTAACTAATATTTGAACTCGCATTATACAAACGACTATAGATTGGTATTTCTGCTTATAAACATGAAATGTAATTAATTAGCTTTGCTAAATTATGATTTTATAATTCAGTACTAACGGGTGTTTAACTAAATTTATTTATTACTTTAAATTATAACATACAATTAGTATAATTATTAAGTAACTAAACTGCATCTCTCACTTCTTCTATGGTATGCATGTGGTTTCTATATATCCTATTTTTTAGATAGCCAAACTGAAGTAATCTAATGGGTTAGATCAGCGATCTTGGGACCATCTTTTGCTCTAACACCCTTGTCAGCAAAAAAACTGTTGAAAATTTGCAGGTTTGTCGAGCAGTGATTGCTGGAGCATTATCGTGCTGAAAACAACCTGCTTCAAGCTCATTTTCTTGTAACTCTGCAATAAACAATCCAACATCTGTTGTAATGTGGGGCTTTCACAGTTTCCTCGAAGAAAATGGCCTCTATTATTGTTGTCTGGACATAGCTAACCAAACTCCAACTTTTACGGGATGCAATTCGTTTCTCAAAATTCGTTGATTTTCTGCAAACTAGATGCTATAATTTGTGAATTGTTAGATGAAACCAGCTGCATCCGAGAAAAATGATTTGTTTAGCAAGTCATCGTCCCTTAAATTGTTATTAACCAATGACAATATTCCAATCGCCTATTGTATCTAATGGTAATAAATTCCTGTACCGTAGAAACTTTATAGGATGAAAATGTAACTTTCTTTACAGCTCGTTGCCTGAAGTATGATAAGCCTATAAAATTATAAAATGTAATAAACTATTTCACTTAATGTAATATTGATTTTTTACCTGTTGTTGAGCTGATTACTACAGATAAATTCCCTTATTTTCTTACAGTATTCAGAAATACTATTGTTGGTGATATAGATGTAAATATAACGGTTTGAAAAAATTATAAGATAAATAATCGAAAGATACTACAACACGAACGCCAATGTCGCTAAATTCAAGAAAATCATTTAATGTATGAAATTTGTATGTAGCTAACTTCGCTCATTAAATTGGTAATAAGTATAGATAAATTTTTCCGGGAAACAGTTTTTTTCTTACGACAATCATTTTGAATCTCATAGTATATGCTGACCGATATGGGAGCTTGAAATGTTTTCTGTAATGCTGAAGTTGCTTGCTCCAACTTCCTAAGTTATCCGCGATGTAGATATCTGTGAGAGCACAATAATTTTAACTTCCTTCATGTTTGAAGTCTCTTTGTTATTTGTATAATTAAAATAAATCTTTGAGAAACATAAGTAGTGAATAAATGCTCATCATGCTTTTGTATATGCTTTCTGTTGGTTAAAAAAAGTTCGAACTTACCCGTGCTGAAAAAAAAACTTCGTAAAAATCTCTTCACTGCTGAATGCACACGTGTCTTATGTAACTAACTAAATACAAAATAATTAACCTAATACTAAACACTACTACTCAATTAATCTAGAAAAAATAAATTCTATGAGTGAAATGGTAATTACAAAAGAATAAATAAAAAATTAAAATATCAGGATATATGCTATCAACAATGTATGCTTACCGATATAGGAGTTTGAAATGTTTGCTGCAATGCTGAAGTTGCTTGTTCCAGCTTCCTAAGTTATCAGTGATGTAGATATCTGTGAGAGCACAATAGGTGAACGCATATAATAATGATAATTGATTTGTTGTTAGCAAAGAAAAGCGCCGTTCAGGTTTTGGGCAAAAAATTGTTGTGTTTACTCTCAGTTCATAAGGCCTTTGTTCCTGAAGGCTCGCGGGTTTAATTCATTGCGATGATAAAATAGAAATTTCATCGGTACGTCCATGTATTTCCGCTGCACGTATTTTTCGTTCGACGTAGTGTGTTTATCTGATTCCTATCGCTCCAGTCGGCCAATTCAGTTGCTGCGCGGTGGTTCGCTATGAGATATCGGCTATCTCTACGGGCTATAACGGTAGGCATACGCTATATATACAAAGAGCAAAGGAAACTGTTTTACACGTGGGACTAGGAATTGAATAAGCTGATATAAACTCTTTATAAATACTTCTCGTACCTCGACCACACTAAGCGCCTGAATAACGCTCTTCACATACTTGGGATATGTTAGGTGAGGGGGGGGTGCAAACTTTTTTGGACTAGGACTCACGTAGGTATAATTCGTAATGAGAGGGCGGATTAATTAGCGAAAGAAGCAGTGTCTAGGGGGGATAGTGCGATAATTAGGCATGGGTTAATTTCGGCCAGAGTAGTGAAAAAGGCGATTTTAAATCATATTTATGTAGAATTGGGAGGGTTAATGATTCGTATTGTGAAAACGCATGTTTTATTTGAATGTTGGCTTACGGATGAGTGGCGGTGGCATACAGAAGTTAGGTCATTAGCTATGGAGATTAAATTAGCCGCGATGTAAAATAGATATTCGAAATAATGTGTCGGTCGAATGGTGGGGATTTTTTAATGATGCTACTACAGAACTGGATAGGTTAAGGCTTGATATTTAGATGGTTAGTAAGGTAGTACGTATTTTGAATGAATATTTTATAATCTTTTAGTGTCTGAACTATGTAAATTTAGTTTTTAATTGTATACAGGTGATCAAATAAAAAACAAATTTTTGCTTAGGTGTTTAACTACACGACATATAAAAGCACAAACCCGCCGAAACGCGATTTCATCATTGAAAAATCGAAAAAAAAAGGAAATATTTTAGCAGCCCAAAAAATTCTTTAGCCCCGCGGCTCGATGCAAGGGAAACGTCTGTTTAAGCCCCGCTACAACGTTCGTATTATTGGTCATTAAATACATTGCCACACATTTTAGTATCTATTCTTAATGGTATGCCGTAAGTTTCATTGTACTACGTTTCATTTCTGAATAAATAAAGTGCCAATCGGCCAGGGTGCCCTTGTTAAAATGCCCAAAGCCAAAACTGCAGGCATTTTTAAAATTTCTTCTTTTCCATTAAATAAACATTCCTTTTTTGTTACAGAGCATTCTACGTAAGTCTACAAGTATTATTTTTTAATATCCTGATAAAGACGTTCCGAGATTCACCGGATATAGTCGACCTTCAGTCAGTTACAAAAAACGGTAAATATTTTTCTTTCTGCTTTGTCGAATCGAGAGTTAGTTTTAAGTAAACGGACTACAGAAGTTATTTCTTTTGGATTTATTTAATCATATAACGCCAAAATGAATTGAATTGAATTACTCAGAATAAATGTAGATACAGAAATTTTTTGCAAACACGCCTTTTTTACTATGATATCGCGCGAAAATGAATCTATTGTATCATTTGTATTTCCTCTCGTCTCTCCGTAAATTTACACGATATCTGTCGTGCGTTGTGTAGCGCTGCATTTTTATACACATGCACTCCAAGCGGCGATCCACACAAAACTAACAGCGGTAATGGCCGAATGATAGTGGTATGTGGGGGTACAGTCGGGACAGCATTTCGGTTGGGCACAGGTGCGGCTCTAGCCCACGGCATTTACAAAATATTTTTTTCCCGTTAATGCTACAGATAGACCCCCTGTGCATTAAGACTTTTTGATCATATAAGATTACAGCTGCTACATATTATTATATTTACCTCTATATCTGATACACCCTGTATAAATAGATATTTAAAATATATAATAAAATATAATAAATAAATAAAGGATGGAGCTACCTAAAGGCCGCATGGCTGTCACGTGGAGGCTGCTCTTCAAAATTCAGAAGGATAAAAATAATTTTCCGGCTATCAGTAACAAGTTCTGGTACTTGTTCCCAGATCCAGTTCCCAGAGTAAGGTTTTTGCCATGATTTTCCCTTGCTCCCTGGCAAATGCTGGGAGATAAGTAAAGTCGTTCCACGGGCGCAAATATAATAACAACTGATAGCTGACCGATTCATAGTGGACTTGCGATTATGTGAACTAGTCATTTTTTGTTTTGTTTCATATTTCAGCGTATAAAGCAGTATTCACATATGTATGTGATAGCGAGGCTACTGTATTATTAACAATCATAGGGAAATTATTTAGTCAGAGTAGGAATATTTCAATTGTTATGGAATCCATACAGTATTCAGAAAAGATAGCCTTGTGTAGTACCTTTAGGTGAAGCACGGGATTAGGATAATTTGTAAGTATTTAGCTTTTCACAAATAAGGTGAAATGGTAATTTGATAACGTTAAGTGGGATCTCAAAACCAAAACAAAACAATAATATCAATGGTGACTGCTGTCAAGAGCACGTGGTTTATTTTATTTTGCATTTAGTGCCGTCTGGTGGTCAGAATCCTCCAACAAATCCTGACGTCACGTTGACACATATAAACAAATTATAAGTAGTGCGCGCCCCCTGGACGAATCTAAGTTTGAAAAACGAGGCACTTTTGCCGAGTTTTTATGTATTTTTTCTAATTTGCACATTAATCGTCGTTTTTTCGACTTAAGATATTCCAGTAAAGGTCCTTTATAAACTTATTAACGCACTATGTGTTTACAATTCAAACGCACTCCGTCTAAGGTGTTTATAGATTTATTATATAAATATAAATATAATATAAATTAGAAATTTATATGCTACAAAAAATTATATCATGCGTACATGGATAAATATAGAGTAAGTAATGAAAGTTTACTTCTTTGTAATTCCCCCGTTTTATTACAAACGTCATTTTATGTTACCTCACAGTATCATTCTTTATAGAATCACCTCTTGCATACATTTTACATAGTGTGCAAATAATAATGTATATTAATAATGTATAAGGTACCTACATGATATTGCAGTGTTTATTCTTTTATTTGTAAAGGCGTAGATCAGCCAGTGCGACACGTTTCCTGTACAAACCATGAAGAAGTTGAAATTTAGAGAAATGTCAAATATTTAACATGATGAAGACGTCTACAGGCTTAAAGGTATGTCAAAATAATACCGACATAATATCATAAAATATCAAATATTTAACTTTAATGCCTTCAAATGTTTACGTTGGCTAGTCGACGATGGAAGTCGCATAGGAAACAAATCTGATGCCGGTGACAGTTGAAAGGAATGTTATTTTAAGTATCGTCCTGGTAAGCCCGCATTGTTCCCGTGTTCCCTAATAGTTTGAATTCAACTCTTAGGTGTTATTTATATAGACGAAGAATTTATGAAGTGTACCTATTCGCCTAATGCATTAATATACACGTAGGCAAGCAGAAGTTATTTCCTTGTATGCCTATGTACTATTTTAACTGGACATCGTAAATTTAAACGGTGTTTAACAATTCACCCAAAGAAGGCTTGTAGGTGCATATTCTCTGTTATTTAAAGTTTGTTTTACAATTTCTTAAAGTCATCCGCTTTTTTATAAATGTTTCCACTTACCCAACTACATTTAATTTACTGAAATTAATATATTAGTACTTCCGGATATTTAACATTTTAAGTTGAAAAATTATTTATGTAGTAATTAACAAAATAAATAAATTTGGTGCTCTGATCAACCCTTCACATCAATATTTTTTTAAAGATCCTTTATCAAATAAGTCAACAGAAACTGCCTTTATATTTTTGGTTAAAAAGATGAGAAAAATTACTTAATCGATGAACAAGAAAGATCTATAGAGCGTTTCTTCTATGTTTAATTGTTTGGCGTCAAAAAAGTGCAATAGTTTTCGGAAGGTTGATATTTTCAAATCGAGTTATACTTTAGTGATAGAGAACCACATCCGATCTGAAAGGTGTAAAATTAAATAGCACCTCTCAACTGTTTTCTGAAAGCTCAAAATTTGTAAATGATTAGTGAATGTAATATAGCACACGAATCCAACAGTCAGACAACAAAGTAATGGAACGCGTGACAGATGTAAAATAAATGATTACTACTTAATAAGCACTCATTAATTTCTAATTGCCACAATTCGCATGCCCTTCTTTCACACACTTCTATTGACTGCTGACTGATGAGGTCCTATTAAAAACGAGTCTGACTGTTTTTTCATGAATTTTATAGTTAAAATTAATGTTTTGCGAAATTTCAGCTTTGAGAAATTAGTTGCGTAGACGCCATTTACAAATTTTAAGCTTTCAGAAAACAGTTTAGAGATCTTAATTAATTTTACACCGTTCCGAGCATCTCAGCGTCAGGAGTCAACGGCTTCTGAAGTGCTGACTCTACGGTGGCTCTCTATAATTAAAGTACAACTCGATTTGGTAATATCAACCGTCCGAAAACTCTAGCAATTTTTTGACACCGGCTCCCCGACTAATGGTACATACTGAAACATGAAATGCATGGTTACCAACCTCATCATAAAAAGACCTTAATACCACAAAATGAGGAAAGGAATATTTTAATTTGCGTTGCAGTAGAAGAAATGTGACATACACCTAACAGAAAAATTGTAGAGCAGTTGAATGTTTCATACAAGTCTACAGTGTTTTAAAGAAAGATGAATAATGATTTTATAAGTTGAATAAAGCAAAAGAAATACTCCTAACGACAAATATGATAGATTCGACTGTTGCGAAGCAGTTATCGAACATTGCTTCGATGACGAAAACTAACTCATGGACGACACAACACGAGTTGATTTTATTCATGGTGTTTCAAATTTTAAGGGCGAAGTTGGTATTTTATTGAAAGCTTATATTTTAAAGTATGTCTTGTCGAAACTTATTAATCTCATCTCTCATTTTATATTCTAATTTTGATCTAAAATTCCTAATTTACACTTCCTTTAACCAAACATTAGTTTTTGATTTTAATAGTAAATGTAAATCAGTTTCGTAGCAAAGAATATATTGTTTTATAATAAAATGTGCTTCATACGTTTATCTGCAATTATAAAGGTTGTGTAAATTATATATTCAACTTAATTATTAAAACAACACATTCGCCAGCACTAGTTGCTACAACTCTTATTATAGATTTTTGCAGCTACACTGAGAAAAAATTCCGTTTAGTCAACGCAAAATGCGTTAATTTAACACACTTTTTGGGTTATATATAAACAACACGACCATTGGATTTACTCAACTCATAAAACTGTGTTAGCATAAAAAGTTGGTTGGACACTAAATTAAGTAACAAGAACACAAACCAACATTATGTTGGCTGAAGTATGTAATTTGTTTGGAATAAGTTATTTCAAACAAAATATTTGAAATAATTTATTATTATTTTCGTTTGTCTCAACAGAGAAAAAGTTTCAAAACCTCTTATTGTAATGGTTCAGTGAACATTATTTTGGTTTATATTAATACAACAATGTGTGTTGGGTAAAAAACACAAGTAACTTAAAATAAGATAATTTTCATGTGTTGTACAAAAATTATAGTTTTGAATAACTACAATTTTATTGAATTGATATAAAAAATATTGCTCTCCACGAACACGGCTACACCAGATTAATGTTTAATAATCGCATTTAACTTGTTATTTATGCTAAATATGTTCGGTTACTGGAACGAAATAAGAGAAGCGCCATCTATGTGATTTCTGTGATATGTATAAGTGTTTAACGTATTTGTTCTAATGTATAGGGAGAAAACTATTACAAAATAGATATGATACTGCTGTCGTACTGATATTCTTCAATTTCTACAACTCAAAACGTAATTTTATTTAATGCTTTAGGTTCGTTTATCTAACCGCATTTTTAGTTGAATGGAAAAGACAACACGTTCACTTTCTAGTAATATTAAATATTACCATTTTCATTGTTAATTTGAACATTATTTCATATTTTCGTCTAGGATTGACGCGGCGAATCCAAATATATTATTATTAAAATTATTATTAAAATTTATCACTAAATTTTTTCATTTATTTATGGTTACGTTAAAATATTCTATTCTAAATCCAAAAAATGAGATACTTTACTCTTAGCGTAGTTTCATGTTTTTATTTTCCCCCGTATACAATTAAATTTTAGGCAGACTTGATGAGGGTTATTTTAGTTTCTAGACCATGCAGAGGCAATTTGTAAGAAGAAAGATTTACAAAATTCAAAGACAAACAAATTTTACAAATGATGGGCATGTTCTACCGATCACTGGATGTTATATATTCTTATCTTTCTTTTCTTGTATAATATTATCTTATATATTTATTATATTATTTTATTTATAAAAGTTATGTAAAATAATTAGTACTTCAACTTTTATTCACAACTTTTTCTCCTAAAACTACTAATAAAAGCTCCAGCATAAATGATCTTTACTTGCGTTCACGCTGTATATATTATAAAGTATTTAGTAAGCCATTAGTTTGGTTTTATTTTAATTTATGTACCAGAATAAAAAATAAGGTTAAGGTATATAAATTTTGATTTAAAATTATTAGTTGAAACACAATTTATACTCGATATATTTACCGGCATATATCACATTTTTAACATCTGTTTATTACCTACTTTTTACGTTTAAAAACCACCTTTGTTTTTTGTTCCGTAGATATACAAGTTGTGAATTCAATGAATGTGCCACTCTCCGCTAGAGTACGCCTATGTAGTTAGGTCGAAGCCAACTCTGACTTCTCGCCCGAGACACTGACATCAAGGTCACGAAATTTTGCCCACTCAGATCAAAAGAGCTGACAAAGAGTTTGCATTCTGGTTGTTACGATATTCTGTGATCTTGGCCTGGCGGGAAAGGTTCGCGCATTCTCAACGCGCAGCTTGATCCGCCATTAAATCGGCGAGACTTGTGTTCCGGGCTATGTTCGCTCTTTGCATTAGGCACACGTCGCTGACTTCAAGTTTTATATTCGTATGTTAATTTAAATAGTGTTATCAAAGTGCAAGTCGATAAAACATGAAATTCATGGAAAAGAAAGTAAAATAATTGTAAAAATAAACGATATTTTCTTTCATTTTATCGTAATATGTATCATTTCTCGAAATTCCACTTCAGTTAGTCCTGTCAGGCACCGAATTCTATTTCATAGCCCATCCTGACTTCTCGCCCGAACAATGACATCAAGGTCACGAAATTTTTGAGCCACTCAGATCAAAAGAGCCGACAAAGAGTTTGCATTCTGGTTGTTACGATATTCTGTGGTTAGGTTTTCATAAATGCCAAAATAAATCTGACGAAAAATTTAATCTGAATATGTAGATATAAGCGACATCTAGTGACACTTTAATTGACTATTTTGATAAAGTGGCTGTTGGTATATCTATATTATATATAATCAATGCACTAGGTAGATATTAGCATATATATGTTTCACCTTACCAAGGATCATCATACTACTGGTCTAACCTAATGTATTATACTTATATTTTAATAAATATCTTCATGTTAATAATGAGATTTCCATCTTAAATTCTCATTCATTTATTCTTCCACTTATTGTGTATATATACGGGATTCTGCGTGTAACACATTAGGTTAGACTAGTAGCACTGATGATCCTTGGTAAGGTGAAACATATGTATGCTAATATCTACCTAGTGTTACACACGTTTTTAACGTGACCTAACAAAATTTTATGTTGGATTAAACCAACAATTTTTCTCAGTGCACACATAAAAACCCTAAGTCTTTAAATTGAAAATAGTTTTCCTATAGACAGAGAAATTATTCTTTTGGAAGGACGATCGGTGAATATGATGATGGGTTGAGGGTCGCTGGACTGGCAAATGCGATGGGCGAGCTGGGTAGAACCAAGTTAACAAAGAAACGTGAGAGAACTGAGATAATTGCCAAAATGCGCATCTCTACCTTTGATCAGTGCAATATCATTGCAAAAGTAAATGAATATGGTATGCTGTATTGGTAGATGCAGACTTATTAGATTCAGTAAAAAACGTATTCTAGAGGGAGTATACGGGCAAAGGAGCGTGCAGTTATGCACATTATCAAGTTATGTGTATTTCAATACCTGAAAGGTATCGGTTAAGCTTCTATACGTTATCCAATACCCTATATATAAGTATTACACACATACAAAACCTCTTAACGAAACATATCTCTTCTAACCGCCAATAGCTGACACTATAATTTACTTATTATCTTGGCGTTGTATGCCGTCGATCTGGTACCAGTGATAAATGTGTATCACGAATACCACTCTTCACTCCCGACTATTTTAAATTGCTTGTCGATGAATAAAAAACATAGTTTATCAATTCGGAAAGGGCATAATCTGTTCAGATGACCAACCGACGGCCGTGGCAATTTGTTTTATTGGCTGTCAGCCAGTGGAGATTCGGTATTAGGAGAAATCTTATAGATATTTTCAAAACAGAAAAAATCCTTTCGATATGCTTATCAGCGCCTTATTTACGATTGTCTCTGAACTTACATATCGAATTTTTCGAATTGTTGGTCATGACTATAAATAAATTTAACAATCCCCTTCTATTTATTGGTTTAAGTCCGGTTAATAGTATAGAGGTTGAGAGGTCTATAGGTATGCATTCGCACTGACAGCTACCGCCTAAACGACCTATACCTACAAAATGTTTATTGTTATACATATATGTATTTCTTTCTGACACTTATAACAGCTCACAATTTCTTTTAGATTAGCAGTTTGTATATATACTAAAAACCATGTGAATTTTTTACCATCCAAATTACTACCTAGTAAACCAAATTCAAATTTCCCGCAATTATATTTAGTAACTTCAACTTAGGTATTCAAATAACTATTAATCTAATACAAAATCGTAGGTAATTTCATGCTTTTATGTTGAAGTTACTAAAAATAATTGCGGGAAATTTGAATTTGGCTCACTGAGTAAATAAATAATACGATAAATATTTTAATTTATGAATATCCATGTGTAAATAAAATTAGATGGGTTTGTGAAATTTTTACCATCCAAATTACTAAATAAATAATAAGATAAATATTTTAATTTATGAATATTCATGTGTAAATAAAATTGGATGGGCTTTGTGCAATCGTATGTTATCTATTACAGATTATAACTACGAAGTTCGTGAAATTTACTTCTTGGGTTACCGTGCTTTTAATGAACGAACTAATGTAAAGTTTCTTTTTTTATTGTCGCAGATGATCTGTATAGATAATCTCAACAACAGTTGCGCCCATGGACTTGAATTACCGATACAATCAGTCTCTCACATAAAACCAATTAATATAAGGTTTTTGTGTAACGGTAAGTGAAATAACACAGAGAGACAGCAATGGTTGTCCAATAAACGTCTTTACATAAAAAGAATTTAAAAGTTTGAAAGTTTAAGGCAGTCAATTTCGTTTTAGTGAAGTACATTTCTCGTGGGAACGTTCTCTTCTAGTTTGGGTTATGTATTTAACAATTACAATATTGAATTTCGCAGCAGCGGTGGAAAGCTTTACAGACTTTAAGTAAGAACTCAAATATAATCTTTCTGATTTAGGAAGACGTTTAGTAAGATTATATTGTTTGTAACCTAGGAGTGCTATTTTATGGCTGATTTAGGTGTTTGTATATTTAAAGCAAATTGCTGCACTGAGAAGGCAATGTTTACAAGAGTCACTGGTGCAATGCACGATGCATACCTTGTTTATAAATTTACTTTATAGATTTCCTTTGAACTGAGGATAAATTAATAGATTTGTCTCAATGTCAGTAAAATTTAAGTCTCGTCTGATTATGTACGTACGCATTGTATACAAATTTCTCTATTGGCTAGTAATCTCGATGAAACTACTGTGACGCATTGTTTTTGTTTAGTGTATACATATATACATATCTACCGACGCAGGCTCTATTCGGTATCTTTTGACACCATTGTTCTTACATAAATATTTATGAGTATAGTTTTAGTGCGTTCGGGGCTGCGTCTTCCTTTTCTGTTCATTTGTGTTATGTTGAGCAATACCGGGTCATACAGTAATACTTTGTGTTTGAGAATGACTAATCGGTAGGATGCCTTTTTGCAAAAACAAGATACTGGATAATTAACAGTTAAACTTTTGACAATAATAAGAAATTCAGTTCATATTTTTAAGATCTTTGAAGTGATCAAACCCTTATTATAAGGTTTTAAAGAATACTACTTTTGCTGAATTTTTTGATATTTGTGAGTTAGTTACATTTAGCACATTTTTGTTAAAGAAACCTTATTGCCTAAAGTGGTAAAAGTGAATAAATATATAAGTTTAAAATTACACCAGTCGACAATTTTAATTTTTTGTTGAATAACTGTTGTAAAAATGGATGTGTTCTTATGTTATTTAACTGAAGGCACAATTAAAAACCAAATCTTTCCACCACGTCTAGTTTTAGAGTTACAACCACACTCCGCTAGTAGATAAATAGTAATTCTATTTACAAATTTCGTTAAACAGAAGCTATAAAAAAATGATAAGTACTAAATAAACTTTCTAAGAACAATGTTAGTCCGTGCTTCCCATTCTTTTATTTGGTAATCTTGCTGAACTGCTCGGCTATCCCACAGACATAAAAAGCAGCAATATTTGGTAAACCTTTCTTGCAATCCAACTAATAAGGAAATAATCTTAAGGGTCAGCACAAATTTGCCAAATAAGATTTGAATATTGAACGGGATTCAATATAGTTGAACTACTGTTATGCGTTTCTCTTGTGTTTGTAGAATCTTATCAAGTCTTTGAGATCTGATTGAATAATGGGATATGGTTCGTTAGAAGGAACATACTGCTGTGGTCTGGCACCCGGGTTTCCGGAAATTCAAATTTGTATTTTTATTAATTCCAAATCATCTTTATCAACGTAATGGATAGAGTTTCCACAGTTTTAATATTTTATTTTGAAAAGATTTTGTTAATAGAATTGTTTGTTAAATTTAATGTTATTGTTCAGTTGTGTATATTAATGTTATTCATTGACATATTCCTTCTCAGTATTGAATTTTGTATATTTAGAGAGATGTTTGCATTTTATGCGCTGCTTAGCCATGCACTATTTTATATTGTCGCGATGTTTGGGCCTCTTCAAGGAGTTCCTAAACGATGCGGCGTAAGACTGTGTTATTTTCTTTATGCCATTTGGAATTCATTTTATTTTATGTAGTTCTTATTTTGATTTAGTTGCATCTTTCAAGGAAACTCTTTAATTAATAATTCTTTGTGTTTAATTGGCACAAGGTATAAGATCAGTTATGTAATTTGTTTTAGAAGATATCGTTTTTTAGTTAAAAGTTTTAATTTTCCTTCGTAGTTTCAATTTATTTTGATTATAATCACTCGATTGGTAAAAGAAGCATGAGCTTTGATAAATTCAATTATTTAATACACTTTTTGTCCCGTTTAATTTAATTTGAGGTGTTGTAATTTTTGTAACACGTGATTTTTTTGTGAAATAGATTTTTCTTCTAGAACAAATTTGTCTTTTTTTTTGATGAAAGCCCTGATTTTCAAGCAGGTTTTGATTTGGCCAGGACTTTCAGTCAAGGTTTGATTTTCTGTAATTGAATAAATTTTTTTTTTTTATAAAATTAATGATTTAATGTCTTCAAGATTCATTCTTTATTTGATTACTTCCCCACATTTATTTTTCATGAATAGTCAATTTCAAATAACCTGAGTATAAGTCTTTGCCCCTTGTAAAGTTATCCGCTTGAGCGAGCCAATTTAAATTTCACATTTTTTTTTTATTTTTCATGTTTAATGCTGTACCATCGTATACAAGCAATACTTAGATCACTTGAAAATGACGCATTCAAAACATCGTTTATTAAACCTCGTCTATGAAATTTGAAGAAGAATTTGAATGCATTGGAGTTGGAAGCTCATAATCAGTTCTTTTCAACGGTTTGCTTGCAGATGGAATCTCTGGATACGTTACTTTGTGTTTCCTTTTAAACCCTTCAGTTTTTATGAGACCAACATAACAGTTCGTGACGTGATTTGTTGGTTCACGCCAAATCATCGGCCTTTCTGACAGAACTTCTGACAAAAATTCTTTTTGTTCCACTGACTGTGAGTAATTTGAAATAACACAAAATACATATATCTGGTACCCATGATGTGTCTTGATTTGTTTTAAAGCCAAAATATTGTTGATAACATCTTTGAATTAATTTACTTAAAGGCTTCTTTTGCGATTTTGTAACATACAGGCCCGTTCCTACATATGTTGCCGGTGCGGAATTTTTTTGGCGCCCTTTACATACAATTTATATAAAAAAAGAAGAAATGTTAAAGGAAACAAAAAAACCGTAGCATTTGATTAGTCTTTGCATATACAGGGTGGCGCATTAATGCGTGGAAGTTCGATAATCTGACATTATAAAAGTTATCAAAAAAAATGTTAAGAAAAGGTATACTTAGGTATATTTAAGCTTCATATTTTAATGTTAGATACACATATACAGCCATAAAACAGGCTAAAACGTCGTGTCAGATCTAACTTATATATTTTTTAATAGAATGCCGTACTTTTTTGCGTTTTTAATTTCTGTTTATTTTAACGAGCCTCTGTTTCGAGTATTTAAAAAGTTGTGACTATTTGTATGTCTAAATTGAGGGTGTACTAAGAGGGTTAGTACCAGTAAGAAAAAATTGTACTACCTCTTCGCATCATTTTGGTTTGGCTATGTCTCCTATTTTCGCTGGTTTAAGAATTTAATTTAATTGTTTTTTGTTAGTAATGTCTGTTAATCGTGTTTCTATGTCAGAGCATTGCTTTGTAAGTTCTGTTTTAGAAAGATTCTTTAAATCTGAAAAGTTTGTAATAATTCAAATCTTTCTTTGCCGGCGTTTAGTGCTGTGTTAAAATAACAAACAAAAGTTAATTTTGAATTAAAATTTAAAACATTTGGTTCATCTTCATGCTCGTATTCAAATAGTTTGCGGTTTTTTCTTTTTTGTAAATCCACCGAAAATTCTGGTGCTATTTCAAGTTCTGTAGCAATTTTAATTATATCATCAAAATATTCATCAGACCTAAATTTTTGAAATACTGGAAGAGTAGAAAGATGATTTACTGCTGTTAGTTAAGTTCATCTTCTTATCTTGTAAGATCTTAATAATTTCAAATAAGTATGGAACAAATAAATTTGAAAAATAGTAAGATACAAAGATAGCAGGGGGACAATTAAACAAACATAAAGATGTTTTAGTTTTTATAACAGAATCAAATAAGTCTTCAAATCAAATTACTCAACTGCGCTACATTGACAATAATAATTGCCAATTTTCTGTATTTATAAATTGTCAACAACTGTGGTTAGTTAGCCTACACGGTTACCTTAGTTACCATGGTTCGATCGTCAGTTTTCTGTAGGCGACGCCAATATTATCCATTTAATCGGTGAAATCCTATTTCCCAAACGAATGACTTGGCTAACTTGGTGGAAATTTGTTTTATTTCTACCTATTTTCAGTTCGGCGGTCGCTACTTACGAACAAGCTTTTGATGCAAGCGTGGGTCAGTTAGCAAAAAAGTTATAATATATTATAAAAGATTTGGAACTTTTTAGATTCCCAGACTGGCTTAAGACAACAAAAGTTAGATTTTATTGGGACGTTTCAATAACAAAGCGAAGTTATAGTTCGGGTATCATAGGAAATTATCCTAGAAGTTGCTCCTCGCACTTACTATAACGCATCGAACCCGGTATATTTAAGCTAATTCTTAGAGAAGCAAAATTCGAATGTAAAATATATCTTTGTCCCACAACACAATTCAGAGATGTACTTAGACATGTCCAAAAACGCGATAAAAAAGTTTTAAATTTTATAGGAAATACAGGCATCTAGTGCCGTTTTCTTTCAATTTAACGAGTGCATCGATGTTAGTTCATGTTCTTAGTTTTTCGTTTTCATGACCTATATTGCACTTAGAGGACATCAAAGAAGAGTTTCTATTGTGAAGACTGTTGTTCGTTGGTTAACAAAAAAAGATATGTAATACGGCGGGTCTTGGAATTGACAACAAAATAAAACAGCTTCTATAAATATAATGAATATATGAGTTCATAAGATGCTTTATCTGCTACATCAAATCAAATGAACCAGCTAAATTTTAAACTACAGGTAAAGAAACGCACATCATTCACTCACAGGTACAACTTCCAACATGGTCCGTAGTAAACTGCAAAACTGACGCCGTAAGTTAAATTGTACTAAGATTGAAGAATCAGATTATCCGCCTAATCTGAGAGAGAAAATTAATCATAATATTCAATCCTTTGGCTCTGGAATTTAACGATGTTTACTAGAATTTTCTGAGCAGGAAGCTTGATTAGTGCGAAATTCATTTCATGTATCTTTGGATGTTGCCAACAATAACATTCCTTCATCAGCGCGTGATATATTTCAGGAAAAATCGTTACCATTATAAAAAATCCATATGGGTATAAAGTTTACTTGTTTTATTGAAGTTACACAAACACAAAACATTTCTTTGACAGAACACAATCCTCTTTTTAATTTTTTATTGATTATGCCTTTCACCTGGCATTAAGTTTTAAATGAATGTGTGTTATTAGTGGTAAAGCATGCATTTTATAGAAGCCCGAAGCTGAGTGGGAGTGTTAGCTTAATGGTTATTCACATATCAAAATGTGTTTTCCACACATGTAGCTTCTTCAATAATGTGTATGTCTAAAGTTATTCTACGTCTCATGTAATATTTTTATTAGTGTGAATAACTTATGTGTAAGAGTGTATCTTTCTCTCCAGAATATTTTATTGTAATATCACAACCATTACGATATGAATATCTAAAGAGAAAGTGTAAATGAGCTCGTATTAATTAACCGGCTAGCTTGGTGCTTGAAATAAGAAAAAAAAATAGAAATGTGCACTATCTTCAACTACCAGAGCGGGTATTTATTTATCGAAAGTTCAACTCAGGTACATAAAGTGGCTCTTCGGAAGAAGTAAATCTAACGACCTAACGACATTGAAATCTTATCCGGATAATAAATTAAATTTTAAATTAACGATGCAGGACAAAACTGTTTCCCGAAAGGAGTTCCACTTTATAAAATGCTATATATACGATTACATTTGTATCTATTACATTAATTTTAGAAGAAATAGGTATATCGTTGTCGGTAAATCTTACTGTGTACATTTTAGAGGAAAAAAGAACACAATCGATACTTTATACACTGGCCGGAGATTAAATTACGCAATAATGAAATGCATTTACATAAGCGGCGAACGGCCCACATGTCGATAGACTATTTTCGTGGAGAAAACTTAACGTGAAGCCGATAATTAAAGCGGAAAATATATGTAAGACTTGTTTAATTGAATCTTTAAGGCGTGTGCGTTTTTTATTACACACTTCCTACGAATGTTCCATCCTCTTTCGTTTCTGTCAGTACCAAACAATTACGGCATTGTCTTTAGTGCGACGCTTTGATAATATATTAATTGAATTCTGAAAGCAGTATAAATTACATTAATTTCAAAGGCAGTGGGAACGGTAAACTTATTAGATTTTGGAAGCTAGAACGTAAATAATAGAAGGTAGTAAACTGTAAACGCTTCTGTATAGCATATGGTGTTTAAAATATGTATGAAGAACAAATATAAGAACCATGTGGGAAGATGTATGTTATGCTTCTAGTGGTGTTTTATTTATTTTATTTGAAATCAATACATTTATGGTAGCAGAAAAAGTAAATCCTAAAAGTTTATCAGTAATAATAATATATAGCGCTGATAACATTAGAAAACTTTAGAAAAACTATAAAACGATAAGTTGGTGGCTCAGCAAAGCATATTTTAAAGTGGTTCAGCAAACTTGTACCTCAACTTCTCGGCAAGGAAAATGTCAACAAGACCGGACAAACAGCGTCGGTACTTTTGATCCAATGTGCGTTATGACTAATACCACTAGTGTAAGGATGCGGGTATACGGTTATCATAAATACTGTTGAAAAGACTGTGACCTTCAAGTTGATTGCGCCATCTTTTCTAGCTTCGAAATAAACGTTCACCGAATACTGTCACCACAGTTTTCATTCGCATGAGTGCTTACAAAATAATCTTATGACATGAGGGCTTATTTATTGATTTATTATAGCATTACTGGAGCATTTCTTAACATAACATGCCCATCTCATACGATCTCATCTAGGAGGCAAGCCTCTGATCGTAGGTATTCACTGTATGGAGTATCAAGCACTTACGGGGACGCATTGATTTCAGCGATGGCATAATCATCGGCGTGGAGCCAAATTTATGGCTAACCTGGCTCACCTGCTATTATAGTGCGTACAGTAAAATTTCATGCATTATTAAAAATTTCTTTGCATCTTTAAATTAATTAATGATTATATAATATAATTTTATTTCTTATATATTTTTTTGTAAAAATTTTTTATTTCAGTATATATTCAATGCTTAAACAGTATTTTAATTCATAATAAACGCTATTTATTTTATTAAAAATAATAGAGAAGGCTTAGCCTCGCCTGACGAGCCGTCACTGGTTACGGATATCGTCAGAATGTTCATTTTCCTGAAACAATCGGGTCTATTCATTATCACATTGTAAATATTTTAGCGATCATCGTTAGATTTTTAAAGCATACGATTTAACGATCTAGTATTTTTTTTTCGCAGCTTACCCAGCTGTTGCGATCCTTATAACCGTATACGACACTAGCGTCTGGGCCCGTTTCGCATGGGAGCGAAGAAAAATATTGATTTAAAAATTCATAATTTGTCTAATTGGGTATGTGGTAAATATATGAAGGACAGAAAAGAATAAGTAAGACTAACTAATCAATTGAGATATTATTCTCTTTTGTGTTTTTTTAGATTTAAAAATAAAAAATTCTAATCTTGTCTAAATAACGTTTAATTATTCGTAATTATATTTATTAATTGATTAAATTTTTATTTTTCGTATACGTTTGCTAATTGTTCAAATTTAAAACATTGCCAAACATTACGTGCATTTTAATTTTACTATACGAGTCGTTAATAGCTTAACACCTAAATGGAACGAGTCGCTATATCTGATCGTTTACATGGGCGCAAACGATGACAGGCAACTACACAGTTAAGTTTCAGTTAGATACAGAATACCGATTAAGTAAACGACATACAAATCATTCAAGTTCAATTTTAACTATATCTTAAACCGGCGTATTACAGAATAGGGCTGAACGTGATATTATTATAAAAGACATTCATGTATCTAAAATAGCGTAAGCTGGAATTACGTAAAAGGGACACGGTAGTGGAAAGAGATAATAGTTAAAAAGGATATATCTTTCAGACTTTCGTTTATATTTCCGAGAGAAATTTATTCCTTATATTTTAATATTTTTATATGTATCCATATATTGTGACGTATTTGTATTTTAAATTATATGAGCTAAACACAGAATAGGACAAACCGTACATGTATACTTTGTGAAAAATCAGTTCAAACTCTTTTCTTTAGTAGGCGTAAAAATTCTTTAAGCCCAAGAAAATGCTTTGTATTAAAAAAATTGTAGTATCTTTTCTAATCCCAAAGACATTTTGTGCAACGTTGTACTTTTTTTAAATAGTGGGGCGTGCTTCAATTTAAAAAAAAATAATGGAAGAGGAAATTCCTTTCATTAGAAATACGTACCACCCACTATTCGAGGTATAAGACTTGTCCGATTTGATAAAATACTAACCTAGAAACCGCCTTTGGAAAAGATGACTCACAAGATAAACCTATTTTTCTGGTCATGCAGAAGATTATGTGGGAAACTTTGGAGGCTGTCGCCAATGCCATTTTATTGGCTTTATGTGATGGTAGGATGTTCAGCCATAACCTGCGGAGCAATAGCTTGATTACAGAAGGCGTAGCAAGCCAAGAGCCACAGCAAAATTTACATCAGTGCAAAGGGTCGCAGGTATGGACAATAATAGGAGAAATATCCTTCCTCCCGTCATTAGGATTGGAAGCAGTACTGGACCGATCATCCTTGCACATTGTTGTAGAAAGGAAGACCAGACTAACTGCACTTTACCTTTGGCACATTGCATATCAATCGCCACATACTCATATCTGTGCGGCCAACTAGCTGCTGGAATCAGCTATTTCCGACAACATGCTGGAATGCCATCGAACATGACGTGTACTCGACCAGTGATCAATCCATACTCACTACCCCCTTGCTAAATAGAGAGGGATAGAGATACAACGAAAAAACACTGACGCTGGCAGGGTGTGGGCGCAGAAATATTTTGTAGCAGTCAGAAAATATTACAACTTTGGATAACACACAATGATTTTCCAGGCGAAAATTTATGCCATTGAGATAGATGCGTGCTGGAGGGATTTTAGATAAAAGCTTGAAACACATCATTAATTAAAATTTTCAGTGACAGTCAAGCGACGTTGAATGTGCTGGGTATAAGTAAATGCAATTCGAAACAGATCTGGAGCTGTAAAAACAGTCTAAATGTATTGAGGGCGGCTAATAATCTCTTAATGTAGATATTTGGGCACTCACTCCTCTCGGAAGTGAGGAAGCAGATACCTCTGCGAAAAAAGGCTGCTGCGGAATAGAAACTAACCTGTCATTGGCACAATACCTACGGTAGCTAAACAATAAATTCAATTCTGGGGGTAAGTCAGAAACTGCCCCAATAATAGAATAATTGACCCGGTTTGGTACATGCGAAGGAGTGTATCTAATCTAAGCATACCAGAACCAAGGAACTTGGACGTAAAAGTGTGAAGGAAATTGTCTCTGCCTTCAGACGTCACCGTTGAATCAGGATGAAATTACGCAGAATCAGACCTCTGAGGTGACGGAATGACGATTGTATTTAGAAGACAAAGAAACAGTTGAACGTATTTTCGGCCATTGCCCTACCGGAAATAGGAAAATCAGCTATGTAACCTTTGGGAAAGTTGAACCTTACCTAGAAAACCTGAAAACAACCTCATTGAACAAAATATATAGGCGTGAACTTGTTGAATAAACTTCGAAATAACATCCGCTCTATAATAGATCTAGTAGTCGCAGTGGACCGGATGAGTAATAGCGCCATATAGATGCTACGTTGTACTTATTGTTAGTAAAAATAGATTACAAAATTGACTATTCTGGTAAATTTTTTATTCCATCAGGAATTGTAAAAGTTGTCGTTTCCTTCTAAATAACTAATGTTGACTGAGGTTCCCATTTGGTCGACCTCATGTTTCTGCGATATATTAATGCGCTAATAAATTCACCCTTCGCAAGCAACATCATCTCGTATGCAAACTGCCATATATTTTGGATGAGTACTTGTATGCTAAATGAAATCGTACGAAATGTTCCTTAAAAAGAAAATAAACTGAGCGAAACATGTAGTGCATAGGTCATATGGTTCGGGACCATTCGATTTTGACAGCAGTGATTTGTATTATAAACCCTTCCAATGTAATTGTGAAATGCCCTATTACATATACAGATGCAAGTATATTAAAATCTGCGTGCAAAGCTACTTTGGTTTGTTTAGTTGTCAAGTGCTACAACGTTACTGTATTGGGGTGTGTTTTAAATTTCCGCACATTTAGTCCAGAAGCGTCGGTACGAATTCGTTTTAAAACAGGGCAATGTTATGAATACAAATGTCTTTGCTGGAGATAAATAAGTACTTCAGTCACAGATTAGAGAATAACTAGAAGTTTCACTACAGTGATTACATGGACAGATATTTATTCTTTTTCAATCAAATCCTGGCGATTTTTAGGAGCGATTGCGAATTGCTATATTTCTGTACGCATTCTCGTGGCGTCGTATAAAGAACAATTAAAGAAAATCATGATCGTAGAGAATAACATCGGACCGTATTTTCTAGTTATTCTCTATTCTACACACAAAAAAATGTGTTATCAGTCTGAATATTTTTATTTATTCAGAAATCGAAACTTAATATATATTTAAATGAACTAAAGGTTGTTGGTTAGAACATAAGAATAAATTCTCTGAAAACACAATATACTCTTAGAACAAATAATATAAATACTTGCATTAAAGTATACTTCCTCCAAATGAACATTGTTATTGCTGTAAGGAATAAATGTATGCAATCATAGTGAGAAAGTCTGTAGATTCAAACTAAAATCCCGTATACGTTTGGTATAATGAATTACTATATAAAATTATTAAAAGTTTTTGTACTGAAAACATGAAATATCAAATTGAAATTACCATAATATTGAAACATTTGAAACGAATTTTACCCCACCATTTATTGCACCTAAAACTTATCTGTCATTGGTTCCCTCTTTTTAGGAGGTTTTGGGGTTTGGCATACTTTTGATTGACCAAGCGAACAGTTTGTTGTTGTGAGTATGAGTAAATCTAACTGGATACCCTCCCAGCCGATTTCGAACAGCTACTTTGAGAATGGGGAGTGTGACCTTATGCACAAGAGCTACATTAAAATATTCGAAAGTAAGTACGTACTGCTGTGAACTGATGGACCAGCATATATGAAAATTGAAATAAAAAAAAATTAAAGCAACTAGCTCAATGAGATAAAATTTAAAAGGCGCAAAAAGACTTAATAACCTCAAGGTTATTTTCAGGATTGAACTAATCATAAAAATAAAATGTGAGTGAAAGTAATCAAAATTTATTATTTAAAAAAAAAAACATTTAATTACAAATTGCAGGGAAAACAAAACCATCGACTGAAAGTCCTGGCCAAAAATAAAACCTGCCTGAATTTACATTTACAAAGGACAATTCAAAATCCTCTAACAAACAAAATGGTAGATTTGTTCTAGAAGAAATTTCTGCTTCTCAAATAATCCACGTGGTCTCAAGGTTTAAAACAACTAAAATTAATATTAAACGTGGAAAACAAATAAATTTACAAAATTGAAATATAAACACAAGCACAATGTTTTCTTTTCACCTTTCAACGAGGTGATTAATAAATAAAACTAATTTGAAAACTAGAAACGGAAAAAAAAAATAAAACTCTTAAAACTTACAATCCCTTCTAGAACAAATTATGATAATAACAGATTTTATAACAAATTTGTGCACAAAAACTACAACAACTCTCTAACTGAGTTCCCTGACTCAAGAGATTTCAATTTAACCGAACAAAATTCTAATATAATAATGAAAAATCAAAAAACAGCAATGAAAATCAAATAACAATATACTTACACGGACATCTCGTCAAAGAACTCCTTTAAAGAGGCCCAAACACGGTAATATAAAAAATAACATCTGCGTGCTACAAAGTCCCACGAATCGTAAAGAAAAAAACTAGAATATTACATTGAACAATATACACTACTGGTAAAAGCAAAATGTATAAAAGAATGAATTTAATATAAACTGAACAATTACATAAAATTAATCAAACAATCAAATCAATTCAATAAAAAAAAACTTAATTACAAAATAAAAATGTTAACAGGGGCGCCCCCTGTGATTAAATATTACAATAATACTAAACAAAATGAGGTACGCGGTTTGTGAAGGTCCTGAAAATTTCGATATAGTTCACAATGTTGTTGTTTTCAAACTGATTTTTTTTTTATTTCTGATAAACCACAAAACAATAGAAAAACAATATATTTATATTGTGTTTGATGATATATTATGTATTTTCTGATTTGTAGGTGATATTTACTACGTAAGTATCTCATTCCGTTAGTATGAAAACATTTTGGAATATACCATGGAAATTGAATCAGTTTTTGTTAGTGTTTTTTGCTGGGTCTTGTATATGATAGTTTGTTGCAACCATTAACGCATTTGTACTTACCTTAAAAAATGAAATTTCCAGTTAAAAAACATAATTAATCATAACTACGCATGTCACGGTTGAGGTTTGAAGGGAGCTAGACACTATTTTTTCGAGATAGAGTAATTGGCGAAATGAAATTTTCAAAATTTTACCTTTTTTCGAAGAAGTTTAAAACAATGATTTTTTTTAATATTTCAAATGTGAGTTACCTTTAACTTTCTTATTATTTAAATTTTCGAAAAGTAGTTTAGATTTAATTAGATTTATTTTTTTAATCAATGTTAATCGATTTTGAATTTCTACTAGGTTTTAGTGTGTCATGGCTATGCCAGATTATTGGAAAAAGTTAGCAGAATACCATGACAGAAGATGAGAATAGTAAATAACTTATCATATCTGAAGCAGTAACTGTAAAAAGGCAAATAAACAAATCTTTCACCACAAAACATTTTTGGATTGGATTGGAAGATATACTTATTATTGACTTTTGGCGGAACTTCTGACAGTATTTTTTTAAATTTATATCATGTATTTCATTCTTTGAAATTAATTGTTAAGGGGGAGGGTTAAAACGTTCGATAAAATATAATGATATATTTTATCAAACTTAAAGATATAAAAATAAATGTATAAACGAAAGAAAGTATAATACGAAAAACTATACATTATGCAAAACCCGCAAAGCTATTTGATTATAACATTCTGTGGTCACCACTAAAAATTTGATATGACGTTATTAGTCGACATTTAGAAAAATATTAAAAGAAGGGATTTTGCTTCTAAATTTGGAAAAATAAAACTAGACAAAAGTATATAAAACACTTTTCGAAATTTTAAATATTAAAAAAGTTATAAAAACAATAAGAACTGGAAAAAAATATCTTGAAGACGATAGCATAAATTTTATTTTGTTTTTTCATATCTACTCCCATTGCAAAGTATATTTGGCCACCATGTACGTATACAGAATTTGGTTCAGCCTGTAGTATACTGAGCCATAATTAATGACTTAAAATTAGTGCTTCTCTGGCGTTCCATCATTATTTTTATGACTGAACTCGATATTTAATTTACTAAAAGGGTAATTAAAGCGAGCAACAGAGCTAATAAATAGATTTGAAGCACATAAAATCTCACAATGGGTGCAATCACATTTCCGTGTTTCTAATACCGTTGATAGTATTCCACGAAACGGACCAACAAAGAGAAAAGTAATAAAATAACAGTACGGTTTTATAGGCGTTACAAAAGATACGACATCTGTGTGTTTCCCTCCCCAACTCTATGTACCTATTCACATTTGTTAGATTATTTCGATCATGCAGAACCCACTGCTGCCTTTTGTGGAATTCCTTCCTCCTTGGAGGAAATTTCAAGGTTGACTTTATATATTGTAGAGGAAGAATAAGTGTAGGGCGATCTGCGCAAAGTTACACACGTAATTTAGGAAGAAATAGGGGAAAAGTAATCCAATGTTCTAACCAATATAAACCACATCCCGCACAAGGATTTTATTTGATACCGAGATTTGTAAAAGATGTTCTAATAAACCACAAATAAATAGATGCTAGAAATAAGTATTAAATTAATCTGCAGGGTACAAGGTATGTCAAAAAAGTACGCACCATATGGAATCTTTATTTTTTGTTAGGAACGAGCGCAAAAGGTTGAGCATTTTTTAAAATCAATTTATATGCCTACTATTTCAAAAACAAGAAATGCTTTTTCTTTCTGAACTGTCCTTATAGGTATGTATTTCAGATTTACAACAAATAAGCTGCTGCTTATTGAATAATTGAAATAACTAACAAAAATGTGAATAATTGGTACACTTTGGTATGTTGAAGGATTATTTAAATGTATGCGAAAATTTCACGTATGCTTAAATTAATATTATAACTTAAAACCGTTTTTCGTTAAAGAATTTTGCTATTTGGAAATAACAGATAGTTATTTCACCTATTACGTCTGCTAGATAGCTTTTGTAATTAGTAAACCACGCTTTGAAAGCAGATGTTTCCATTTTTGACTGCGACATTTACTGTATTATTTATACCGACTTGTTGAAATCATATTGTTTTATGATGAGCCAACGCTATACAGGGACATGGCTCGAATTTTTAATGATAAATAGCATTCTTGATATTTTGTAGCCTTATTAGTCATAAAACAATGATTTGTTTCTGGAATGTAGGCTAACTTAATTCTGGTTATTTCATTTTTATAACATTTGAATTAATAAATACCTAGTAAATTTATTATCTGAAAATCTAAACAATGCACCCAAGCCTCACAACATAACACTGGCTTACAAAATCACAACAATATGAAATTTCTTTATTCCAAATCAAAATCAATTCAATATTAACCACAGAGTCTACAGCATCATATGTAAGAAATAATATGTATGTAATGTAAATCGTTAAATAATCTTACAGCATTCAAAAAATCATAAATTTAATTTTGATAAAACCAAAATTCTAAGAAAAGAAAATTACCAGATACTCAACTCGCAAATTAGAAATGATCCATATACAAGAAAGAAACTGTAATAAATTTTCTTCATTGTGTGTTGTTATTAAATTGTGTAAAGGGCACCTACTTAACACAATTTCATTTAAACCGTTAATAATATATTTCCACTTCGGTTTTTAATATGTCTGTAATGTTGTTCAGTTTATTCTTTTTTTTTGATTATGTTACCTTAAATCATTTTATAAATTTCTTTATACAAATAATTGTTTATTATTTATATAAAGAAATGCAATAGCAAATGTATAAATAATTAACATATGAAATCTATAAATATAAAACAGGTAATTTTTCAAAATTATTGTCATAAATTTTATTAAATAATTTTATAATATAAAAATATTACACAATTTACTGAAGGAGACAGTAATAATTGTTGAAACGTTTCCTAATGCTAATCAAAATATTGTATGTATATGTATATAGCAAGGGTGATGTTACACTGCGACCTAAAAGATCTAGTGTCCCCTATTCTGGACGTTTCACAGCTGGCCTTCCAATCCTATTCCTTTCAAAGAGTGTAGGATATCAGAAGGCCACAGGTTAGGTAAGTCTCCCTCTACGATTTCACATGCTCCCAGGTGGAACACCTTGGTTGCACAGTACTACGCAATTTAAGAGGAGATAGATGAGTGTTTCATCCGGTTCCCCAATCTGCTCCAGCTGTTTTGCTCCTCCCTTTGTTCCTTCCTTGTGAGGTATTCTCACTTTGGAAGTGGAAGGCTTCTTATGGAGGTCCTGCTCCAGTTCCTGTTTCTTAACGGTGTTGTTCCGCTTAAGTGGGTTAAATATATTTCCTTCCTCCATGGTTGATACCACGAGTAGCTAGCGAAAAAAGGTCCACCTCCACAGAGCCTCGCATGCAGAGGCAAGGCTAAATACAATGGGGTGCGCCAGGTGCCCCAAGGTTGGACTAGTAGACTGGTCTCCTATCCAGCCACGCATCCCTTAGCCAAGTCCGCTACCTTAGGATTTAGGTTTTTCTTGAGGTTGTCTCCTCTCGGTTCGTGCAGTTAAGCCAAGACTCCCATCGCTTTCGGGACCTGGTTTAACTGTTGGACTTTCGGTAGCCGAAAGCAACAACTGGCATCGTTGTAGAACCCTGTGCAAGCCCTTAGCCACGACACCACAGCTCGGGCGAAGGGGAGTGGTTCACGGCAACGGTCTTCATTCACCCTGCTCCGATTTTAAACTGAGAGGACGAACTTATAACCGCCACTAACCATCTTGTTTTGAGCGAGCCCTGACAAGATGGCTTTTCCCCTATCCACCACCCCGGGGACGCGTCTGGTAGGTACTCCTAACCCCCAAGAAATCAAAATGTTATATTAATGAAAAAATAAAAAAAAGCCTGCATTTCATTATGAAATATCTTTACGAAAAAAGAAAAATCCTTTCACAGATGCATCGCTTAAAATAATTGAATTACTGTGCCACCTTTTATATATACACCCAATATATTAGAATGCATTTTCTACGAATACGCAATTAACATTATATTGCAACCCCAAAATATGATATTGCTATCTAACAAACGGTCCAAATAATAAGAGACGAACATATTATGTATTGCACCGCGTATATTGATAGTAACAACCCTGGAAATTCTTGCAATTTTGTTTCTAAGTTTCTTATTCGTTCGTTACAATGTATTTTAGAGTGAATAGAAGTGCAGCACTCCGTACAGTTTATTCTTTATACCATCAACTGCATCAGTAACTGATTAAAAACTCGTAAAATCTGTCAACTAATATACTTATGTGGGTTATTTTAATGAAGGCGTATAATTTATAGCAGAGTGGATCATAAAGTCAGAAACTTGATGATAGACGTCAAGCTATTAGATTAGGAAACTGATATATGTACAACCAATGTTGCGTAGAACTGAATCTAATTCTGATAAATATAGAAAGAGTTTGTGTATGTTGAGGTCGCACAATCGTTTGCGCCACTTTTATGGTAACTTATAAAAACGTCAATCTTTAATTTGAAGAGATTATATGCAACATTTGTAGCAAATACTTAAATAATTAGAATCATGTTGTAATGTAATAACTATTGCATCTATTAACGTCAAGTGAGTATTACACCTAGTTTAACAAATAATATCGAAACAGAATGCTTAAAAAATCAGATAGTATTGGACTATAGAAGGACCTTAGAGCAAAATCAAAACGATTGAGAATAATTTTTTAGGTACAACCCTCCACATTATTATTTAGCACTGCAACGAATTGCTCGATGCACAGTGGATCGAGTCAGTGTTCAGTTTCAGACATTAGGCAAAAATTAAATTATAGGATTTCATTCATCTTTTGGCTGTCATAAATTTTTTCAATAGTTCTCTATTGATATTTACAATCGATAAATCCGAAACCAAATATATGGAGTATGTATTATTAGTGCACTTTAGTTGTTTCCTACAACCATCATATTGATACAATGTCACGTATATTTTTGGTAATTAATAATTTAAATTTTAAAAGTATATAATCTGTAATGTCATGTTACTGTTAATCAAAATAAATTATAAAATAATATAAATTTATTATCTAATCTAGCTCCCGGTTTGAAATTTGCAAAAAAACGAAAGCTTGGTCAGTCTAGTTTCCATTGTTAACTTGATTTTTTGCTACAATCTGCGACCTTGTATGTGTTATTATCTTCAATAGGAGGATTAGCATCGTACTCGGGTTCCTATTATGTTGTTTTATGTTATATTAATAAATATACTGTATACTCAAAGTAGTGTTGATTTCTCTACACATCTTTCTGATGGAAATTATGATGGTATTAACAGTATACAAAGTTTTAATCCATGACGAGGAAGTAATCAAAAAAGTGTTGCTGCTAATTATCCCAGGAAGCACAGGAAGCTAGCAATAAACACTTTAGAAAATTTAGACAACATAAATTTCGAAAATTAAACCGACAAGCAAATAATGAAGATATTCTGCATGCATTGCTCATGTCTCATAACATCTGACCAAACATGAAGCCAAACTGACCAGGAAGTACCAATAATAACCTTTTTTTTTACAGAAGCGCTTGAACTTTTAAGAATTTAAGATCATCAATTATCAAGCTGAAACTAGCGATACCGAGATGGAATGTGCGGATACGAACATAGCATATCCTTCAGATATAAGGGGACAGTTAAAGAATGCGGTACTAGCACAATGAGGAAATTTTCTAAAATCTAAAATGTATTTTTTTTTTGTGATATTGGGACAAATAGTATCAACATATACTGATTGAGCGAACGTCCTATGGTCACCTAACGCAATCAGCATTCTACGGCAATGCGAGAGCGAAGCCACGAAGCCGTGCCTGCTACGTTAATATATCTAACATTCACTTATATGCGGTAGCTCGTATAACATCGGGTGACCATAAAACGAAAATTCTTGCAGTATACCTATTGGTATTTAAAACTTTAAATTGAGATGAATTATTTAATTTATTTTGTCCAAGCAATAATTTGTTATTCTTCCACATTTGATAATATTTTTGTTGCATTTCTATAATTTATAATTTGTTTTGTATTTTTTGAGGAGGAAAGGCTAAATAAAAAACTAAAATGTGAGCTAGTTAGATTTTAGTATGTACGTAATTATTTTCTTTACTTTTGCGTTAAGATTATGTTGAAATTTGATATGTCTATAGTAGACCGATAACCTGAATAGCTTAAAAAAAATTATGAAAATCGGTTCAATACTCTTCGAAAAATTGCCATGTCTGTATTCGTCTATTGCATCATTCCACGACGTGCGACGCTTTGATGGTGCTAAATATTAATGTCAGAGACTGTACATATGGAAACCAAGAAAAAAGGATAGTTAACAAAGGTGTTAACAGGTGAATATATTCATATATATGTATCTAGTTGTATATTTAGTTTTATCTAGGTTTCTATACGTTGAGAGAAAAGTTAAAAGTTTATTCGAAAATTAAAAGCATTAGTAATATCAAAGAAGTATCAACTTTTGATACTCTCTAACACACGTATATGTACATACATGTATGTATGTGCTATTGTTTTAAATAAATAGTGATAAATCAATATATATTTGAAATAAAATGATCAAAGGGGTGATATGTACATGCGTTTATACTTAGAAAATAATTATTTATGTTTAAATTTTTAGGATTTAAATAAATTAATAAGTATTTATACAATAACATTTTTAACATAATATATTTGGTGACAATATCTAATTATCTATTTGAAAATATATATCAGGCTGAATATTTGCATATATGTAATTATTTTTCATAAATAGTTTGCGTTCAAGTAGATTATTCAATAGTCACAACAAAGTAGATATAATTGTTATATATTTACACTATTTAAAATTAAATCAAGTTGCTTTCAACTAAATCAACCAAATCCAAAGAAATTGGTATCTTTTTTTGTTAAATGTTCTTCCCTCAGCATCGATATGCATAAAATATTTAGAAAAAATACGAAGAGTTTTGAGTACCTAAACAAACAAATAATAAAACTGGAATAAATTCACTAAGAAAAATTCAATAAAAGCTCACTTTTAACAAAAATTATACATTGTGTTATCGGAAGTATATATATACTCTTTATCTTATATATAAGATCAAAAGGAGATAATATCTGTATGCCAGAAGACTTCAACGTTTGAATTGAAAGAGAACACAATAATAATTCAGCAGGATAGCGGTATCAATTAGAGTCAACTTAAGAGGAAACGCAATAGTAAAAATCACCTTCCTGGGCTGGAATCAAGCCGGTGTCTATTGGGTGAAAGACAAAAATGCATACTGTTTAACTGATTCAACCAGAGGACGACTTTGAGAATACGTTATAATTAGATAAGGCATGACTAGTAACCACTACGTGTTAGAAAAATATAAATGTTTTGTTCAAGAGTTTTAGCCACAAATTTATCAGTTAGTTTAAACCCTGGCTGTAGCCACTTACAAAAAAAAAGAAGAAAAATGGGTTGATAATAATTTTGAAGTTATTTTATTGTATCTATTATTTATATCTATTTATAATGATGACTTTAAGAAACGAAAATTACCAACACATATTTATACAGTTCTATACAGGATATGCAGGGTAGTATTTGAATATTTCACCTCCTTATTGTACTTATCAACACAAACAAGAAAGCCCTAACGAACATAGAGTCTACAGGCCAGCTGCTTCAGCAGATGGAATTCTCTTAGGATATAAAGTAATAAACGTCACATGTTTTCTTTTTTTATTGAAAATAATATCTTAACTATTAAGAATAATAAAAACTCGAAAAACCTTGGTGTAACACGCTAGAAATGCTTAAAACTAATGTTCAACATGTCCACCCCATCTAAATCCGATGTAATAGATTCCGTAAATTATTTATAGATTTAAAATAAATTAATGCTTTTGAGTAATTAACTCTAGACAAAAAAGTCGGGAGGATTCAAATCAGGCCACCTTGGTGCCCAAGCAAAATGACTGCTTCGTCCTGTCCATCTACCATTACTTAGCACATTATGTACAAGATGTACAGGCGCACCAATCTATACTTTTTGTAATAACTGTGATAAAATATTTACAGAAATAACAATTTTGCCACCTCCATAAGGCAAGAGGATTTTCTTTCCTCAAACAAGAGTGTTACGAAAATCAATTAAACCTTTGGTGAATGCAGCTTCTTCGACAAATAAACTATGTTTTAAAACTAGTTTCTGCAGTTTCCTCAACATTCTTGTGTAAAAGATATTTCGCGAAGCATAGTTAAAAGTGTAAACTCATTGAATATCAGAGGACTACAATTATTGCTCAGTAAAACCTCCAAACTATGGAAGCAACATTTACTGCAACTCTGCTTTTAAAACATTTTTGCCTGATGCATGAGTACAAAGAATTATCGATCGCCCAGCGTTGCAATGGGTTGGTTTAAAAAAACTCGCGACAAGCGATGTTGGAATTCTGATACAATATTCTATCGCTAGACATTGTCGGAAGATAGAATTTGAACAGTTGTGTTATCCTATGAAACACACTGAGAAGCCTTTTAGGCAACGCGCAAAACAAACCTCATCTTAATCGGGCATTCACAAAATCGGGTATAGTGGTTATAATAACGTTTATATTGGATAAACAAAACGTTCTTTCCGAACTAGGTGCAAGGAACATTTGAATCTTCATCAATCGGCACGTAGGGCAACATATAAACCATACCGGATGATTTAGTAAAAAATGTACAATTACCTAAACAACCAGATGCATGCGAAATCATCATATACATGGAAAAACATTCAAATAACTTATTAAATCAGGAAGTTGTACCCCTCCACCACAACTTTTATGGATTTATGGGGGTACGATAGTTCACATTCGTCATTAATTCTTATGTATTTCGGGGACAAGTAAGCGAAAAAAGCACTTTTCAATATGTCGCTTTTTGGAGATAACGTTGCATATCTAGGTAATAGGTCTTTTCTTATTATTACTTAATTCATTCGACTTTCACTTGATAATGAAAGCTCCCGTGTTCCGAAACAATTGTCCGGAATTAATAAAATCTCGTGTAGCGCGGAGTGATCGGATATTCAGGTGTTTATCAAACGTATTTAAAGTTGAAAAATCGACAAAAGGACATATTTGCTAAACGTAATTAAAAGGATAGTGGAAATTTAGTTTGTGTTGCATTAGATATTTGATGTATAATATATTTTATTTTAACCAAATTAAAAACATGGATTATTTCAGAAAATAATTACAGATCGACATATTAACACGTGACAGCTTTTCTTCCAGTGGCAATAAAAACCTCATTTTTTTTAACATGCCTGGCGCCCTTTTGGAACAACTATACGCCGCGTCAAGGTTATCGAACCGGTCGTAGTTGCCTTAAGGTTATTATTTTCGTTCAGCAACAAATACGTTTATTCTATTTAATGTTTATTCTATAACATGCGCTCGAGAATATTATACCAACATATAAGTACATACCGTTTGTAGAAAGAGAAATCAGTATCGTATTAACCCAGCAACCTGTTTAAACAACCATCACAAACAATGGTGCATGTTTTCCCCAACAATATACTTGGGGTTGAATGTATTTATAAGCAAGTGATTATTTTAGCAGGCACGTATAAAAGCCGTTAAGAAGGGCACCGGAATATAGACGAGCCAAATAGTGAAGGACGGAGCTGTTTTAGAATACGATAGATTCATTTATAGCTTTTATGATACCCCTTTTTGAGCATATGCTAAAAATAGAATATACCGAGAGTGTGCCCCCTACACTCTTTATTCGACCAACATAATTATTTTCTTCTTAATTATGTTGCACATTCTCTTTTTTGCAAATTGTATAATCTATTAACGCTTTTATAGCCAATATTACGTGGATAAAACAAAAAAAATATTTTACTAATAAAAATTAAACGCCTTTTTTTTGAGTAAAGAACTCTGTATATATAATGTGTGTCATGATGAGCTTCCATTAACAGTTTATGGAGGAGTAAATAAATACGAGATATAAAAAAAATGTAGTAAGGCTGTAGGTGTATGTCAGTTTAAGATTTTGCGTAATGTTCCCTTATATCGGAAGTAGTTGTCAACTTTGTTATTGCAAATGGAAAGATAGTATTTTTACAAATTTGGATTATACTCTCAATTTTATGACAAGTTTATCTAACGTAAACGTATGCACATAATGTTTATATTTTACAAGATATTCGCCTTTTTTAAATAATTTTGTGGTATGTAGTGGTTCACGAAGTTTTAAGTTGCTTGCAGTTGGCACAGTGATTTTTTTTTTATCTATGTCCAACAATGAAATTAATAAATATTAAACTGACTGCAGAAAGAGAGGGGGCAAAACGAATAATCTTCAATTTGTGCTGACTGATTTCTTTTTCAAATAGCCTTAACTTTCCCTGGCCCAATTGATTGTCCGTCAAGAAGAAGAAATGAATAGTTTAGGAGATATTTTAGAAAAATTGTCGTAGCAGAATCAATACAAGTACATGTGGCAGCTCTAGGTGGCTATGTTCAAACAATGTATATAGTTATTAGGAAGGACAATTGTTTGACAGAGTAAGAAGAACTTTCAAAGGAATTAGCCCCAGAATCAGTTCACCGCCCAAGGCACACACATTTATTACGGAGGCTAACGGTATGCTACAGCAAGGCGGTGGCACTTTTCAGTAGCATTTTTTGTAAAAAATAAATGTATTAATTATTTGTTTCTTGAACAATTTCTTAATTTTCTCTTACTTATTTTGTGTACCTAGGTGTTAAATAACAGCAAGAGGCTGATGCCATCGTCTATGGTACTTGCTTAGATTGCCATTCTTCAATCATGCCCACCTAGAACCGACACTTGTAGTTGTAATTATCATGGTTGGACAGTTTTTCTGAAATACCTTCTTAAGTATTCATTTCATCTAAAAACGGTTTTTGACATTGATACGTATTTTTTGATGGACAATCGATTCGATCTTTAAGTTACTTTTACATAGAAGTAAAGTGCATTTAAATAAACAATCACAGTTTTACTGCCAAATAAGGTTTTGTCTTTCATTAAGAGGAATATCTTCCATTAAATCTGGAAGCACATATTGCAAAAATTGTAAATAACGTTGTCCTGTTAGGGTTATTCCGTAAAAGTGGGGAGCAATGAAAGGCCCATGAAATATTCCACACCACACATTGATTTCCCACACCGTTTGAAAGCGCGCTTCCTCCATCCAAAGCAGATTTTGGTTGGAGTAGTGAGCATTCATAACACCATTATTGCGAAAGCGACTTTCGTCACTCCATAATGTACAGTTAAGAAAATTTGGATTAGCATCTTCTAAAACTTGCAATCATGCAATAAAATCCAGTCTTCTTTGTAAATCGTTTAGCCGTAATTCTTGTGATAAATGAACTTTAAATAGATGATATCGATGTGCTTTTAAAATTCTATGTACTGTATTCTTGCTAACTCTCATTTCTTCTGACAAAACTCGAAGGGACACATTGGGGTTTACAGCTACACTGTTGAAAATTTTAACACTTTTTTGACTAATTTAATAGTCAGGAGAGGTCCACACTCTTTTCGTGTTATTTTGTCGAGAACTATAGAAGTTTAAATTTGACGGGCAAAGATAGTCAAGTATTGCCTATTGCTAAGGGGTTATTTTGTCCAACTGACACTTGGAATTATAAAATACTTCTAGTCACATTTTATTTGATCTAGACTAGACAAATTTACTAGCTGTTTAACTAAATGAATGCGATCTATTGGGTGTTTTAACACCATTTTCTAAACACAACGTCTTTTTAATATGCAACTCCTATTTCTTAGTGCTATAATATTCTCTCTTTAAGAGGTTTTCTCAATTATAAATATGCAAAACCACTCATTCACAAGTTTTGGTTTCAACTAAACGTACCAATTTTAAAATGATTTTTTGAGAACCATTATAAAATTAAGTGAATGTTTATGCTATTTGATTCAAGTCTAAACTAATTGCGTAAATAGATGTTCCCAATACATCTTTAAGATGTTGAATATTTTTATGCCCACTGGAATTAATAACACGAGGTTACACTTCGCAAGTCAGTCACATTTGGTGGTTTGTTTGGATATGTTAATACGGAGAATCAAACACGAAAACAGATACACGTGCAATGCAGGTGGTGCGTATAATGCAATACTGTATTAGAATAGGTGGGGTTTCTATATTTCTATCCGAGGGAAAAATTCTGATTGGTTGACGCTTTCTGAATGTCTAGAAAAATAGTCAATCCTCATATCTGAACAAAGAATTCACACGAAATTCTAGTCATTCTGTTCTATTAGATACGCGTAGTCAACTCGTCTGGCAAAGTTTGGAAAAATCAACACTAAAATATTTGACTAGCGCAAAATTAACGCCAACACCGTAATATTTTCAACAGTGTACATATGCCAAAACGCTGATCACGTTCTCTTCATTTCTAGCAGGAGTATTATGGTTAGCATATTTTACAGTAGAAGGAAATGATCCAGTTCGTAACTTTGCCTCTACTTTGCTAAATGTTGTATGTGATGATGCGTACTGCTGTGATTAGACCACCCATTTTCCGCTGAGTGTATTTTAAGTTGCATAGTTTGGTTATTTATTGTTTTCCTTGACCAGCTGTCTTTCAATTTACCGAGAGTATTCATAATTAGATTTTGTTTTGAATAAGTTTAGTTTAAGAGTTTATTGTATCATGTTAAATTTTGTAGTGTTATGATTTTTTTTATTTAATCCATTCATTCAATTGTCTATTGTTCGCTTGTGCTGATTTTATGCGAATTCTATTGAATATTGTCGTTGTAATGTTATACGTCTGCGTTGTACGATTTTGAGAGGGGGATTTTTGTAAGAAAAACACTTGTAGAATTTTGTTAAGGACTTCCTTGTTCGACTACTGACGTGAGTAGATGTATTATTTTTAAATCTTTGCTGCCATTTTGTAATCCATTTTGATTATTGTAGATTTAATTTTCTTTTATTTAGTCAATTAAGGAACTTTTATTATAATAATTGTTAATATATTGGAGTGTGCACTTTTTAGATATAAGATCAATTATTATTTTTTTTAGGAAGATTTACTTTAGTTTTTTCTCTCGTTTAGTTTGAAGAATTAATTTTCTGTTATTCAATTTTGCTGTTTCTTTTTACTTTTCAATCACCTCGGTTCGGTGGGAAGAAGCTTTGTTCTTTCTTTTAGTTTTTTCATTTTTGTGAATTTCTTGCATTTGTCCACGCTTTGATTTTAATTAGTGAAACCACTTGGATAGAAATTCAAAGGTTGTGTATTTTGGATAATCTTCCTGAACACACTTAACTTGTTTTGCCTAGGAAATAGCATTGTCCTATTTTAATTTAGAGTCAAGTGCAGTTTTTATTTTAGGCCAGAACCTTCAGTTCACGGTTTTTTCTGCACAATTTGCAATTTAGCCCGTTTTGTAAAATAAATTGATTGTTAATTAGCGTCACTGGGTTAAAAATTTTGTTCTTTTATTTTATTTTAAACCCTTTTCAATTTTTCGGGTAATTAAGAAAGTCTGATTTCATACACTCACATTTCACTTTTCGTGGTTAGATTCAAGTTTTAATTTGCGAGGGTAACTCTGAGGTTAATAGTTCTTTTGCGTTCATTAAAAATCTTATCCGTTCAGCTAGCTAATTTTATTTTTCTTTTTATTTTTAAAATTTCATTTTTGCATTTTCATTTAATTTAATCAGTACACAGCAGTACGTTCTGGAAATCTTTCTCGATACAAATTTGCAGCTTCTCTGGAATTCTTTCCGCATTCTCCGTAGATTAATAACATATCTACATATTCATTTGGATCGTATGTAAACGGCATATTAAGTAGCTGAAGATACAATTTTTTATGATACAAGCGAGACTGACAGATCCCGACTTTTTGCTTGCAAGTTCGCAATATCACACCAACTTTGATCGAATTTACACTGCGATTTTTAAAATTGTTTTATTGCTGTTTGCAAGCGCTACCTCAAAACTAACATGGCAGATTAAAAATTGTGTCAAACAAAAGTTGTTTACTAATTTTTGACAAATAACATGCAACATTAAAAAATTCATGTTTCCGTTTAAAAAATGAAAATCGGCCTTGAAATCTCCTTCAAGGTCGCGAGTAAATAAAAAACTGCATACGTCATTTTCGACATAATATGATATAAAGTAATTTCCATTTGAAAATTTTTTTTAGTAACTACACAGAGAAAGTAGATAATGTCTGTAAACTAAAAGTTGAGACAACCTGTATATCCATTCGTACTGTGAAAGCAGCTTTGAGCCCTTGGTTCATTCGTTATATGGCTTTGCATTACAATATTCACTCATAGCTATACGGGCGAATGAAACGACGTTGAACGCAACACTGTTGCACATTAATCGGGCCAATCAGCTGATATTCAACACTGTTAAGCCAGCCACATTAGTACAGGTCACTTTCTATTGTCAGAGTAAGCAATGGCTACTTGTATTCCATAAAATGCGACAGAAAAACTATGCATTTTTTCCCAAATGCGTAATTTGCTGTACTATATGATACGACACTATAATATAGATTATTTATTAATGGTTAATAGTAGAACAGGAACAAATACATACAAGTTTTATAACACCAAAATATAAATTCAACTTTACAAACCTTTAAAGGTATTAACTTTTAGATAGTTTTAGTTTATTACTTAATTGTTGATTAAACCGGAATACAATTTGTTAAGTTGGAAACGAGTTTGCAAGCCCTCATTAGGGGTAATGTAGGAATGTATCCCTAAAAATGAAATTGCTGCGACATCCCACTTAGACAGTGGTGGTTATAACGTCGTGATGTAGGATGCTTCACGTTTAGAGAGCTTTCAAGAGAAGGATTTGTATGACCTCATCAAGAAATTCTGCGGGGATTCTGCTTATCTTATCTGCACTGCCACCCTTAACTTATCCAGCTAGTAAAACTTTAACGATCCTCTCCTGCTGATTAGTGGTTGGCTGTTCTAGAGCACTATGGGTACGAATGTACACGAAATATTCGAATTCGAAGGGGAGAGTGGGTTTTTCGGTCTCAAATTGCGATCTAATTACGCACTTGCAGAGCAAATTTATCAATTAGCTTGAATTACTTATTTAACTTGATATGTAGAACGCAATATTAAATGATTTTTCGTTTTAATTGGCCACTGTTATCTACACATACGTTTAGTATAATATATACCTACATAAGTATACGATCCAGATGATGGTCGTCAATCATTCTACCTCATAAAGGACGCATGACGCATTCCTTTATGTCTGAACGGTGCTAGAACCGCCTATTTGAATATACGGCTCATTATTACCCCAAAGTACGTATAACCCTAGCTGCCTATTTATTCGAGCTTAGCACATCTGAATCTCGAAGGAATTTATTGGCTTGCAGATTGCACCGAACAAATTAAAGCGTATGGGCAGGAACTCGAAAGGAGGCAGGACTGTAGGTGGGGCTATTAATATTCATTATAGTGGGACGCTATTTGCTTTGGTTTTATTAAAATATTGTCTTGATATCGATATGCTAGAGATCGCTCTTCCGCATTATTGCATTTGTTTTGTGTTATGGGGAACTGTATGCTAATCCAGATTTTTAATTCAGATTGAATTCATTATTAAATCTACGGGTTAGTGTATGCAAATAAATATTCTTTGTTTTTGTTTTGTATCTATTATAATTTTAATTTTGCAAAAATATTATCTATGAGTAATGTTGGGCAAACGTTTATTTTATTTAACTAAATGATAAAGAAAATTTATCTATGGATTATTGGATAAATTATTTATGATCTTGATCAATAGATGATGAATACAACTGTCTTTCATCTTCACCCACGAGCGTTAAATATAAGTGCTTTTATCTTCAAATAAAATCAAAATTCTTTCTTGGATGTTTAGATTATTAAAAATGATATGAAATTCAATTTTGCTTAAGTATTCATTCTACAATTTTTGCGTTAAAATTCGAATCGTCCAACTGAATATATAGTTGTTAGGTGAATAGTTACGTTACTTTTGAGACAATTACTTATTTAATGTTAACCGTTTAGGATTAGTTGTAGTTAAACATTAAGATTTAATTCTTGCAAAAATATTACGAACAAAATTTGGTCTGCTTATTTGAGGTACATAATAAACTGTAACTTCAACGTTTTGGAAAACTAAATTACACCATCATAGTGTAACAATTTTCTTAATGTTCTCAGAAAATACTTCTATTGTGTTAATTTAACAATTTTTTAAATTAAACGGATCAATTTATTTGTTTTATTCTCATTCGCTTTCATCTGGTTAGGTAAAAGAAGAGCCATGTTAGTTTATGTAAAGCAAGCTATTCTAAGAAATAAAAACAATATTGATTATAATACTACATTTTATACAATAAGATGTTACTATAAACTATATAGGGTGATTCAGGGAACCCGTCCATTAAAAGTTCTTGACTTTGATAATATAAACAGAAACATATTTTTAGTGCATTTTTAGGTTTTACTAGGCGTTTTAAAACCACTTAATTAATTAATAAGTAATCTACTTACTAATCGGTTACCGGTTCAGTTATTTTGGTTTTTGTGAAAAAAAAAATCTCAAAAAAATATGATCCATTAAATTAACAGCTATATAATAAACCGTAGAGATTTTTTTATGTTGACTGCATAGGGTGTGCATCCTCTGCTATTTAACCAAGAGACAAAAAGCAAACAAAGTTATACATGATGTCCCACAATGTAGGGTTGATTTCGAATAACTCCTTAACACTATTCTTTTTTTTTTCAAATAAAACGCCTTGTATATTTTTACACCATGTGATATAGAATTAAATTCTCTATCAAAAAACTATATGTATTCTTATACCTACCTCAATCGCTTCTTTTAAAATTAGTGATTTTCTGAAAATGTAGTTTTGAATTAGTATCTGATTAATAGTAGGCGGTGAAAAACAAGTTCAATTTTAAAACACATAAAAAAGACAAAATATAGAATGAAAAAAAAATTATTGAATAGAAGATAATCAAAAACTAATATTGTAGGTACTATGTACGTATAATAAAATTATGTGTTGTATATGACCTCTATTTCCTTGCAAACGGTTTAGAATTCTGATATAAACTCCTATTGTTGTAGCCTGCTTTATTTGTTCAGGATCTATACTATTAAACGCTTCAATTATTCATCACTCTAATTCTGCTTTGGCCTGTACTGTGACCGAATATACCCGTGATTTTTGTATCTCCATAAATCCAAGGGCCTTAAATCAGGGGATCTTGGTGGCCAAACTCAAGGTCCATTGCGTCCAATCATCCATATCATTAGATGTTGGACTTAGTTAAATGACGGAGAGGTCACATGACCGAATTTCGCCCCGTTAGTGAGTTTTTTTCTTGTACTTTATTACTACTATATCTTTATTATTATAAATTATTGTTCACAGCCATTTTTATAAACCATTCTAAAATGCTATTTATAACATTTATTAACAATATTACAAGTATATTTTTTTGTAAATTCAAAGCTTCCAAAGACAAATTGCTATTCTAGGCAATAGTATTAGTAAGAGTTATATATTAACTCTTACTACTATATTAGTAAGAGTTATATATTAACTCTTACTAAAGTTAAAGAATAATATATTATTAACTTTAACTTTAACTAATAATAGTTATCAGTATGATTTTCAATAAGCACAGCAAAATTTCAATTTAACTGTAAGCAAAGTATCAAAATAAAAAAAGCAAAGAAAGAGTTTATAAAGAAAAGTCTAATAAATCATACAAAAAATCTGTATAAATAACCCAAAATTCTCAATACAAGGTACGGAAATAAGTATTATAAGAGGTCTAGTAGCTAGCGGGCCTGTTTAAATTAAAATTCATTTTTTCTTGCAAAATGTTTGCAATGAATGCTATGCTTGTATGCAAAAGACATGTTCTTGTTGTATGTACAGTGCAATAATTATTAATTTCATCACATTTATGGATGTTACAAGTGGATTTGCCACACATCTTCTAAATTCTATCTGCGCTAAGGTAATCATTTTTTATAGGACGATCTGGTCTAAGCATATGTTGTGGAGCAGTTCGTTCATATTCATTCACCAAACCTTTAATCCCATACCGATCTTGTGTTTTCTGAAAAGAACACAAACACTTATTGAAATCTGCATTAACTTATTCATTTTACTGGTGGATGCATAACTTACACTTACACAATGAGAGTGACATATGAACACACAGCTATTTGGTATAAAATTATAGTATAATTTTATATATCATTATAATTATGACTAATATTTCGTTATATGAACTGCATCCAAAATAGTTGAAACATTCACTCAAATAATATTTTCACTGTGCGTTATGCTCAATTGAGGTAACAAGAGTGAAGTTAAACAAGAAAGGTTGACTTTTATCGATAAATTGTCTTCTTCGACAATTTGTTGGGATGACAGGTTTGAAGAAGACTTTCCTTCTTCCAAAAGGTAATGATTCTTGATCGCACTTCCACACTAGACGCTTGTGGCATGTTGATAATTTTGTTGCAACAAAAGCAAGTTTCCTTGATTTGCTTCGTTAGAATCCTTCTATTTACTGCGCTAGAAGTTTTCTATTGGTGCTTTTATAATATTATATATAGGGCTTAGATATTTAATAAAATTGAGCGTCACATTCGTGGAAAGATTACCAGGACATAAAATTTTTGAAATAAATTATGCAAGTACTGGAAACCATGTTCGGAATACTCATAACAACCGTACATATTACAAACTTAATCATATTCCATTCTACAAAAAAAATATATAAAAACTCTTTATTTATATATATTTTTACTTTAATTAAAATTATTACTGAAAATTTGGGTCCAATAGACCACACTTTTGGAAAAAACTGCTAGTTTGAATATAGGTTTGCTATTTTACCCCACCCACCTTTTCAGTAATAATTTTAATTAAAGTAAAAAATATATAAGTATAAATAAAGGATCTTTATATTTGATTTAGAATGGAATAAGATTAAGTATATCATTTAAGAAATAATGTTTTAAAACACTAATGTTACAATGACGTTAGTTGCAATACGAATCATTCAATGTACATGTCATTGCAACACGTGTTTTTAAACAATATTTCTTATTTCGCATTAATTTGCTTTTATTTATTTTTTTCAAATGGGATTTCCTATCCATGGATAGAATTTGAATGCTTCTATCTTTGTGGCACAATTATTGTGTCATACCCAATTCCATCTAAATGCATATACAAAAATGTCAAATGTGAAATGTCTAATCAAATGTAATCTCGCAATGTGCTCATTAGGATATGCGAAATGTTTCAAACTCCAGTATAACATTGTTTTATCTAAGTTTTCTCCATGTTTTTTTTTTTTTATAATAGAATGAGTGCCTCTTTATGAGGTGCCTTAGCTGGCCTTAGTACTTCGAAAAAAGAACAAAATTCTGGATTTTATTAGTCATATAAGAAAGTTTGTGGATGTTATTATCAATAGGATATAAATTTTATTGCTTTAAAAGTACTCCTGACAATCTGTGAACAACATGTGTAATTAAGAACTAATTACTTAGCTACATAAACTTGCCATTAAAACATCAGCTTTCATATACTGTATCTACTGATGGTAATTAATTGGCCCATGTTATATGAATACGTTTTCTAAGAATCCTTTCACAATCTCTTTTTACAACACCTTTTCGTCATATTTTAATTGCACTATATAGTATGGTATATACCGCAAGCAGTAATAAGTACTACAATTCACATAGCTTCTTGGTTTTATTGCTTTAGTAGTAATTAAGAAATACACATATAGATTAATTATATTACCGTTCTTCACTTAACAGAAATTTAATTTATTAAATTTAAAAGAGCAATTTGCAGCTAACGATGTCGATTTTAATTAGATTTCACACTAGTTTTCCTTCATCGCTAAATACTAGGATTTATAAGAAAAAAGTATCCATGAAATAACACAAGTTTATAAACTTTTACTAGTTCAGTTGCTAAATGCACAAGAACCTAACACTAACTAAAGTAACTTTCCTTGTGTGGGAATTTGTGTTGGAAAACCTTTTAAATTGGTATTTCGGTATTTTGGTCGATGTTAGGAGAAAATCAATTATACTACCTCCTTAGATTTTTTTATTGGTTGTTACGTTTCTCTGCATTTTTTACAGCGCTTTCAGGCTTTGCTTCCAAATTCCTTTCCTTCTTTTCTGGTTATATTATTGCGTATTCCTATTATTTTTTTCCTCTGCTCCTAATTGCTTTTATTGTTTCTTTTCATTTTGGTTAAACTGGAATAAATGCTCTTTACTTATGTAAAAATTGTCTAATAATTAACCTATTCCAAATAATAAAAAATATATGTACGAACAAACGAACTGCAATTAATTTAAGTTGGTCAGTCTTATACTATTTTATTAAATTTAATATTAATTTAATAATTAAATTAATATCAATCGATGTAGAAATATGCGCTGCATTCAATGTTGTAGTAAAAAGTATCATGTTCCATTTGAAAGAAAAAAGTTTTGTTAGTTTAAAAGTATCCATATTGAAGATGCGTTTTTGAACACTCTGTGTAATTATATTGCTATAACACTTTACACACACTTCTTTTTACTTACATCGACATTAGTAAAACCACTAAATATCTGATACCTCATGAACTATTTAATTTTATTTGAAGGAGCCCAAACGTTAAAAGCTCAACAAAATTGCAAATATCTCAAAAACAGTTGAGTTTAGAGATCCTTCAAACAAACACTTTCAAACAAACTAAGTGCAAATGATTCGGTAAATTCCTTAAACCGATAAAAATTGCATCAATCTATTTAAAATAAGAAAGTCGATATGAACCTGTATACCGAAAGTGCTATAAAGTTGAAAATAATTTCCTTGAATAAATTGCAATGGGCCATGATTGCACTGCAAATCAGGAAAGAAGTATTTTAATTTACGCTATTGTAGAAGATACGTCACCTACATCCAGCAGAAAAATGCAGAGCACTTGAATGTTTTACAAAGAAAAATAAATATCAATTCTATAAGTTGCGGACATCACAGTTCCTCTGTTACACACTATTGGTCTAAAAAAAATCAAAAGATAACATATAACGCTCGCACTCAGTATCTCCAAAAGATGAATATGTAGGCAGCTCTTTTAGAAGACCAAATATTTGCCCCTTTTTTATTGAAGAAAATTTAAATGCAGAAAGATATTTACATCTTTTATAAATACAAACATAGGAAACCATCTAAACATCGTAACACGTGGTGTTTGCTTTCAGCAAGACGGTTGTATGTCCGCTTATTGTGTTTCAAAGAGTTTCTAAAATGGTGGTAGAGATTTTCGACGAAGTAGTCAACGTAGGTACGTGGAGCATCTGTATGGTAAGGGTAACGCCAACAAATGCATGGCTAAAGACGGTTTGTGGTGGATTATGGTAAGACTCGGAAACCTATATGCGTTGGTGTCTGATCTTCAGTGTAAGCGTATACCAATGCCAAACGCAATAAGTTATTGATGAATATGGGAACATCCGAGGACATAAGTTGACACTTCAGATGCTGAAAGTATGTATGATGTACAACTGTTTTAAGATATAATGTTCCGTCTATCCTCTAGGTACGACTTTATTAATAAGAATGTTATTGTGAACATCCATAGCATCAAGGTATGTGTAAAATCTGTATAGACGACATCTACTGAGCAAAACACGCCAAGCTGCTGTAAGCTGTAAATAGACATTTGACAAATTCATGTTGCGCTTAGAGTATCTGACTAGGAATGTAAAGATTTAAAGTTACGATAATTTCTTGGAACACTCTTTCCATTAACGCAAGACAAACCAATAGTAGGTATTGCATATGTGGAGGTGAAGATAGTAGAATCAGATGAGAGTGCAAGGATCGAGCTAGTCTAGCTTATAATAACTAAAAATCAAATATACTTGGTTCTACCAGCGCCTCCACCAAAGATACAACATAAACTTAGAAACGATATTTATTAATTATTATTGCAGTAATATAGTGGCTACAGTTAATATGTAACATAATTTAGCGTTGGGGTTTGTATATATTTAAACTTGATTTTCAAAATATATTAGGTGAACTTTCCGTAAAGCAAAAAAGTTGTTAGTTAATAAAATTGGTAGTCTGAAACAGCAGGCGCCTACAACAAGTACCTTTATTCTACCGGCGTTTTATAAAATCTATGGTATTTAAGCGTTTCTAGTAATAACATTCTAAACATTTTATAGATTATGCATGTACTATCTTTAACAAATTAATTGCCAATTGAAGCTCCATAAATCTTCGATTATTTATGCAAACGAAACTACAAATACTGCGTACTGAGTAATGCATAATTCAGAATTGTTTGCAAATAATTTATAATTACTATTTTAGTGTACTGTAGCTTCGATTTGAAGCATTGATAATCGAATATTTGTGGAGTGTAGATTCGCATTTGACTTTCTAAAGATGGTACATTCCCATTCTTATTTTTAATAATTAGCATGTATTTGGGTCACAACGAGAAATTATGTAAGAACAGGGGACCAGACCTCTAACTTGAACAGTTTACAATAAAATAAGGTAGGAGACCGCTTGAGCTCGGTACTGTTCGCGGTAGTGATAGATGACGCAATTAAAGAATTAAAATAACAGACAAAGAAACTTACAAGCTTACAGATCACTTGGTGTCCTTAAGAATATTTTCAAATTATGAAGCTGTTACAACAATATATATTCCAATTAACAAAATTTTAATTCAGCTAGCAGTTATTTAATAAATGAACTTATAGCTGATGAACTAATAGCCATATAAAAAAACTCAGCCTGTATTTGGGTTACTGAAGCACATTCAAAAAAAGCATTAGTTCCGATATCAAGTGCACGAAGTATCCGCATAACCTAAGTCGGCCCTGATAGAACTAAATCCGCTCTACTAAAAGCAAGTAGCTCCGTACGAATACTGGGAATTCGTAATTAGACCTTCGGCGTTTAAAGCCTTGCCGGTTCAGGTCAATAAAAATAAACATATAGGCCTATAGATGGTATGCATACCAGTACAGGTTCGTTTCATATGCGTACGGCCGTAACATTGACGTTTCTTAAATGTGGCTAATAGGCAAGATGGTGTACTTTTTTCCTTTCCCCATTTGTGAGTTAGAAAATTATGGAGAGAAGATATACTTATCTGAGTACGATTTTGTTCTTCAAATCATTAATTATCTTGAAAAAGAGGTTAATTATACGCTATAATCAATGCACTATGTATTTATTCTAGTGTTCTATGGATTCGTTTAAGATTGTACTAAATAGTAAAAGAATTCATTATATAAATCTCATTACTTTAAGCCTTAAATTACGTTTCCACATTCTATGGAATATATCGTTAGATATGGCGTTGAAATTGGTTTTCATCATCAAAACTTTGTTTGTTTCCACAACGGTTATTCTAATCTTAAATAAGCTCTGTAGGATACATTTTGTATATGGTCAACATATTCACTTCTACTTCTAGTGATAGCGTATTTGAAATAGTTCCAAACAAACAAGGTAATCGTGTATCCATTTTCAATTCTTCTGAAAGAAACACGTTTCCACAAACTGAATTACCTATGTTAATTTTGCAATCCCGGAAGGTGGAACCTGTAACTTTAACTTCAATAAATACGTTAGTGGTAATTCTAGAAAACATGCTTTCTTATAAATATTTATGTTGGTGTATTTGAATGAGAATAGCGCTCTCGTACACAACAAGTAAAAAATCGACGGTAAGCCTTGCGTTAAAACCGGGTCAGTACAGTATAGGAAAGGGTCCGCACATAGCATATGTTGTACGTCGTCTACGTATCGCTGAACAACGCGTGAATTATGCAATATGTAATGCATCGCGCCAAAAGCGAAGCTGACAATCAACAAATGAGATCGTCCAGATAAAATCAAAGTAATACTAGTAACATCATTAAAGGCAATTGGTTATACCACGCGTTTAATAAACACAGTTACAATGGTATATTTATGCAAATACTAATGCAAGGTTTGTCGCATCCTCCATGTTGTTACAACTGTTTCGTTCGGCGGAATATGAAATTCAAATGAATGATTTTTTTATATAACGTTACAACAACATCTGAAACAGTAAGGTCATACAAGTCATTACCCTTTTTGTTTTTAGAAGGTGTTTAAACCAAATATTTTTGTGTTGTACTTGTTGAACTTGAAAATCTGGAAGTACTGAATCACTTGCACATTTCCCAAAATTTTCTGTTTAAATTTTGCCACAAATAGACGACCGATCATTTAGGTAGGCTATTTTTGCTGATGGTATCCTTCCTTGCGAGTATTAGCATATAGGGATCCTTAATTTATTGATAAAATAAATGTTTACAAATGTTTAAAAATAATTTTAATAGAATCCTTTAAGTTTACATTAGACTTTTATTTAACCTTCCGCTTTGTAAGCAATCACAGGTGTTTTCTAATTAATAGCATGATGGTGACAATAGAAGTTGGAGAAATGCCAGGCGATACACTGGGAAAAAACAAAAGTGCTGACAATTGAATATTTAGTTTCCCCAAATAAAAATTATATTTAAATACGGCACAGATATTCTAAGTATTTAGGGCAAATAACACAAGATTTCTGAGTTAAAATATTTGTTATAATATTTCGTTCATCTATACCAAATATTCAAATATGTAATATTGCTATCAATAAATGAGACATTTACTACAACGAAATTAGTAAACTACTTGTTCTAAATGAACTAGTTATTGTAAGTTAAGATTTTACTTGTCAACAAAATAAAATATATTCGGTTTTAACATACAGTTTTGCCATGATAGATGTCCAATCAGTTTGTTGTGGCCAAATTATTATTTTTCCGCCTCCATCCAGAAACACTCATTTTGGAGTACTTCAAAGCGGCAGGAAAACTACAGTTTCCTGTCTAGACAGACAAAAATGTCACTAAAGGTTGGCCACACTAGATTCCACGTGATCGACGTGTAATAAATTGTCATTAAGCTACTGTTCAACCATGCGTAGATGAACTGGTGTCTTCATTGCACTTATTATTGATAAATAGATATTGAACTAGAAAAAAAACTTACAGAGAAAGATTTATTCTCGGAAACGTAAGTTACGAAGGTATGTAACACGTGTGCCAACTTGTACTGTCAACTCCAGAGTGTCAACATTTCTTTTCTATTTTCAATTCAAAATTAAGATTTGTCAGTCCAAAACACTGTATCATACTGCCAGAAACTCTTTTGCGAGTATTCGTACTTGTACAATAAGTACAAACCGTACTCATACTCACAAAACTGTGGTTTCTGGCCTAGTGATACAAATAACTATTGCCTTTAATATACTTGTAATAGCATAGTACGTATAATAAAAGCCAATAAAGTCGAATACTTAAGACAAATAGTGCTTTTACTATCTATAAATATACAGTGAGTGGTCATAAGTAATCGTTATTGATTATATTATAATTCTTAGTTAAAAGCCCGAACGTGTTCTTCAAGTCTCCAATTCCTTAAATTATCTATAAATTGCGTGCTAGGTTTACAGCAAACATTAACACAATTCAACGGTTAAACAATAAAAGACAAAACTAGCGAAAATGCGAAATGGGTGCAAGGCAAGGGCGCGCACGACGCAGAATCTAACGACTTTAACCGAGCGAATACATTAATCTTACGAAGTTTTGCAAATAAAAATATTTTTGATCCCAATAACTAAATTAATTGCCAGAAACACTAAACTAACTTGCTATAATTAAAAATTTACATATTACCAGTAAAAACACATAGACGGTAAAATTTATTTGCATCAAGAGTAGCGATGTGCTTAACGAGCGATTCTTGCACTCGATTATATCAAATGAATTATCGATCATTCATTAGCTTACCAAGAACTCGGAACTCGGCAAAGCAAAAATTCCGAAAACTATTAGACACTCCATGCGTCTATATGATACCTGTGTACATAGTAATCCTTGAGCGAGTGAATCATTAAGGAGCGTTGTATATAAACTTTTCGCGCGGCAAATAATCCGAAAAAATATCTACAATTCTATTCATTGCTTGCTTAAATATTACATATGTATTATATAGACGCATATTTCGGAATTTTTGCCTTGCCGATCTCCGAATACTAGATAAGTTAATGAATGATCAATCGTTCATTTGATATAACCAAGGGCAAAAATTGCTCCTTAAGCACAACACTAATCAAGAGAGTTGCAGCATAGCACTGAATTCAAGTATATTTAGGACAAGTGAACACTATACTTATCTTTAAAACGCGAGTTTAGAAATTTCTATTTGGTTATTTCAAATTAAACGGTATTTGCAACAGATTTTTTTTATTTCCGGCACTAAAATTGCTTGTTCCAAATATATAAATGTCAAAACATACAAGTTATTTGGATGATTTTTTTTATGATGTTTTTTGACTTTAAATTTTAGTGGAATTAGGAAAGGTCAGAACCCGACTATCTTTACAGTGTCAAGGCAGTGAAGCTTTGAAATTTTATTTGATTAACTTAGTAGCTTTTGTTAACCTGGCAGACTTGCTTTCAGTGAAGCAATAAATAAATTCGTGAAGAGCAAAAACATACGCCAAACATTTGTTTGGGGTATTCACTTCCATCATTGTCTTAAGGCAATGGCAAGCAAGCACTTCCATGTTCCTAAGAAACGTTGATAAAGGTAAGCATTGTAATTGCTAAACTAAAAGGGACCAGTTCAGTTGACGTGTATGGTTTCTCGGTAGCTTTACTGAAAGAAATATCGCATATTTTGATCCCTACAATCACACATCTGATCAATGCTTGCTTTTTGAGTGCCATATTTCCAGAGGAATAAAAAATAAGGCGTGTCACTCCAGTCCATAAGAGTGGCGACCGAAATGTAATGGCGAACTACAGACCGGCTTCAGTCTTACCTGTATTGTCAAGCCACATTAGTTTCCTTGAGAAAAATAAAAAGTTCAATTGTGTGCAGTATGGATTTCGTTCTGGGAGATCAACAGTGACGGGGCTAGTTGAGACTGTGGACGAGATAGTTAAACAGTTAGACGATGGTGACGAAGTACAGATGTTATCCTGCGATCTTAGTAAAGCTTTCGATACAATAAATCATGAAAATCTACTACAGAAGCTGTATCATTATGGAGTGCGCGCATAACCGTTAGTAAGATCATATCTCACCAACAGAGAACAACTTGTGGAATGGAATGGGAAAAGGTCAAATCTAGAATGACCTGTAGTACACCTCAAGGATCGGTTCTGGGCTCAGTTCTCTTTATCATTTGTATAAATAACTTATGTGCCAAAATAACAGCCGTAGGTATGCGGCAGTTTGCAGAAGGTATCGTACTTCCATTCTGACAGTTTCAGACAATCGCACAGATCTGCAGTGTTAAACGGACGTGACAATTCTAGAAGCTAAAGAATGCTTCGGCGCCATTGACTTAAAATGAATCCACATAAAACAAACTATTTTATAATTTCTACAAAGAATATTTCAACATTAAATTCGATAAAGTTTCTTGGGCTAACACTCGATAGCAATCCTAAGTGAGATAAACTCCAGACACAACTTTCTAGCGCGATTTACGTAATAAGAAGAAATAGATTCATATCAACTTACCAATAGATAAGAACAACATACTTCGCCTTCTTCCATGCTAGAGTGAGTTAATTTATCCTGGCGTGGGCTTCATCAAGCGGCGGGGAGCACATTTCAAAACAAAAAGCAGCGAGCAGCCACAAAGGTGAAACATCGAGAAAACTGAAAAAGCATTTTCAAACAGCATCGTATACTTACCATCCTTTCAGTTTTTTTTACCTTCCTGCCTACTATATATTCAGTGTCACGAATCACTTTTGCCTAAGAACTCCTCCCAACATAAGATCTTGAGACTTGTTATTAATAAGTAAACATCGAACAAGGAGATCAAGAATAACACCGGCTTGAAACAGTTTAACCACCTATCGGTCGAAATCCGAGCACTAGGCGAGATACAAGTTCTAAAATGGATGAGGAACTATCTCCTGGAGAATGTCTTCAACATCACCCATTTGAAAAAATAACGATTTTAAATGGTTTACCTCGCTAGTGCCTATTTATTATTTAATTATTTTCTATTACGTGTACATTTTGATTGTCTCATTTCTAGTTTGTTTTATTTTCAAGACTTATGATTATTTTAATCTATTTATTTTATTTATTTATCTATATTTTATGATTTTTGTATTTGACTAGTATACATATTTATATACACATAATGTATTTGAAAATTTGTAAAGTAGATAACATTGCAAATAACTAGTACTACTATGCGGAATTTGTCGAACTCGAAGCATATAAACGGGAAACCCCCGAACGTTCGGCTAGACAATTTAGTGTGGTAGCACTGGATAGTTATGCGTGAAGAAGATAGGTGGAGTTGGCACAGTAGGCATACTCCTTTCACCAATGTATGAGTGTCCACGCTCATATGGAATGCTGTGTACACAGTTTTTTGGTTTATATTTTCTGGTCTCATTCTAGTTAAGTATGATCTTGTTATGTTGCAAGTCTTATCGGCCTTCTAATGTCGTATTGGCTGCTCATCCTTCTGATTTTTTCTGATAGACCTTTTATGTACGGAATTGTAGGCGTGATCTTGACTTCAGTTTTTTTTTTGTCTGGTCGTGTTTGTCCTCAGGCTTCTTGCTTTGGAGAACATCAGTCCAGGGAGTGGTGGCAAAATTCACCAGGACAGAGACAAGCAAAATAGTTCTTAAAGGAACACAGCGCTGAATTTACTAGTGATCTACTGAATAAAGACTGTTAAAAAATGATAGTAGGTCTGCTGACTGGTCACTGTAGACTAAATAGGCATATGTACAACATAGGCCTGGCAAATGACGCAACCTGCAGATTCTGGCATGAAGCGGAAGAAACACCAGTCTATGTACCGTGCTAATGTGAAGACCTGGCTAGGATAAGGTTTCTAGTAATGGGCGTGGAGAACCCCACAGCTAGCAGCTACACAAAGAAGTCGTTTCAAAGACGATAAGTTCAATTAAGCGGGCAAAATTAGAGACCATCTTCTAGGAAGAAAGGGGACCACAATAGATCTGAGAAGGTCGCGGTGAAACAGTTCCATGGGCCACCCTAATCCTAATCTAATCTAATCTTTGGAGAGAACATATTTTCCAGCTATCCAACCATTCTGAGTGGTAGTTTGAATATCTGTTTGCATTGGTTGAATCGGAACATATAATTTTTACTCTACCGTATAGGCATCGATTCCTAATTTTAATGAATTGTGGGTTGTTTGATTGGTGATGTAGATGCTGTGCTGTGTAGGTTGGTTTTCCATACGCATTAGTTTATTGTTTCCGTCCTTCATTTTCTGGATTAACATCTAAGTTATATTGTCTCTGTTATATTTTATATTATTGAAAGTTTAGCATCTTCTCCTCAATCTCATTAATCTGTGTTTGTCGTAGGGTATCTTTTTTGAAGACTTGAAAATTACTAAGACAATTCCTATAAAAGGTGACCCTCGAAAAGTGGAAAATTATAGATCCATCTCGTTGCTTTTATTTGATATTGATGAAAATGTTATAATCACACGCCTTATGGATTTTCTAACCTGCAATCATTTGTTGTCAACTACGCAATTTCAATTTATATCTGCAAAATCAACATGTAGTTCTATTCACAGTGCCTTGAGTGTGATGTATGAAGGCTTGCACAAAAAGGACGTTGCATCTGGTATATTATTTTTAATTTGACAAGCGCTTTTAACGCAGTAGACCATTACTTCTTGCTAAGCTTTATTCCTTGGGCGTAAGAGGTTGGCTTATAACCTTTTTGCGTCCTATTCAAATAGGTATAACAAGGTAAGCATCTGGAGTGAAGTTGCTAACACGATTACGGCGAGTAAGTCTTCCTTAATGGATCTTATCTCACCGTGTTCTGCAGGGATCAGTTTTGGTACCGTCATTATTTTTGATGTACACAAACGATTTTGAAGCTTGTCTGCCTTGTTCGTAGTTGGCCCAGTATGCTGGTGATGCTCATTGTATTGTCACGGGAGCATCGGTAACAGAGGCATCAATATTATATGATAATGTCGTGAGCAACATGATGGAATGGTCCTATTTAAATAGACTTGTTTTGAACGGTTCCAAGATTAGTTTACTGCGTTTTGTCCCGGTAACTCGTGGCGGCTCTATGTATGTAGGCGTTGATGGTAGAAGTAAACTCGAAAGCGAATGTGTTAATTTCTTATGATTATGTGCCGATCGACGTCCTAAGTTTGAGCAATATTATGACTCCCTCCACCACAAACTTTGCTCAGTATATGCTATTAGATTACTCCAAAATAATGTCAGTCTAGATTTTACAAAACTATTTTATCATGTTTGCGTCGAATCTAGGCTTCGTTATGGTATTGTTTTCCGGGGTTCCACTACATCTGCGAAGAGATTGCTTGTGACGTAAGAATAGATAATTAGAGTTATGATGGGAGTTACACCAATAGATTCGTGTCGCCCTTTGTCCAGCCATACTTACTCATCTGGCGCCATTATTATATGATAACCAGATGCCAGAATATATTAAATCGCTTCCTTGATGTTACTATATCTTTAGTGTTCATATTTTATATACCTAGTTGTTTCATTAACTAATTTCTGCCATTAACAATGTCAATGTTTGATATGTAAGATATTTTTCTATAATTTTTTACCATGTGGTGAAGGTGTGAAATGATGTGTTCACGCTGGTGTTTGTTGAAATTGTTTTATGTATATGTTGCTTAGGATTGGGGACAAAACAATAAGCCCATCACCATCCCTAACTCTTGTTACGTACGTTGTTTCTACGCGTATTGCTAGTTGTTCCATGATGGTTTAATACTCAATGTGGTTCTTGTGTGCAGGGTATTGTCTTGTGGAGGTTTCTCTGTGATTATTGTTAGTGTTTTATCTGTTAGTATATTTGCATAGAGGCTGGTGACATCGAAACTAACCACTGTGTGGTTAGAATTTAAGCGTAAGTTCTTCATTTTTTTCAACGTGGTCAACAGTGTTTTTGTTCTTTAATTTATTTAAAATGAGTCAATTTAATGTAATACTGATTATTAAAAAACAGTCTTTTTTGACATACGACTTCGACATGTTGCAGTAACAAAAATACATGTACTAAAATGAATTTATACCTGTTAAAAATGGTTTAAAAACAGTGTACGGGCTCGATAGATGGCTGTCAACAGCTTGCTATCTCTATAAATACCATCGCGTAAATGCGGACGGATCCATGAACTACGTAGAGTTAACCAATCGTTCGCTTTGGTGCGCGTAAGTTTCCGACTCTATAACCACACTACCCGGGGAATCTCAGGTAAGCAACATGAGTTTTGCTAAATTAACTACACTGTAAAAAAATATAAATCCGTATAAATATTCAATATTCTGATTCTAGTATTTGACTTCGATCAATAGGTGTCTTGCTACTGACCAACTTTATTTCCTGAAGAGAAAACTATGAAGAAAAATGAAATGAAATGATTCCACAACCACAGATATCTTTTACACCACCTGGATCGCTTGGTCTTTTATATTGTGATATTTTTATATTCTTTTGTTATATCCTTTTTTTTAATAGATAAAAGAAAGTTATACAAAGTGACAATTAAATAAATCATGACAATACCTACTTTCTTTGTTTTTCTATTGTCCCTTTTAAATTTTAGTATTAAGTAGTAGTTTTTTATTACTAATAAATATACTTCATTCTTGTATACATACGAATCCCTGAAAGTGTTTTGTAACAGGAATTTACTTTTATTGTAATGTTTAAGTAAAGCAAGGAAGCTTTATATGGAAACTTTGGAAAAGGAAAGATTTCTGGGAAAGAGATGTTTAAATTTTAATAAAGCACCATTAAAGTAATGAACCACTTAAACTTTCGTATGCATAGATAAAGCTGAGTAAATATTTATTGCTGGTAGTAGTGCTTCTAGTTATAAGCTTAGGTAAGTAGAAAAGGAATCTGTTTTATGGATCTATGGGTTGGTTAATATTTATAAATTTACGACCGCGTCTTTTGCATCTTTCAACATGATTGAGCCTTTTATTGCACCTTGTTTATTACATGTTACATGCATATGTGTACATTACCCTTCCTTTTTTTCGCAAAAGAGTTCAGTCCTTAAAAATTTTCGTCGAAGTCGTATGTAAATGTTTACATATTCATGTGCACACTTATTCAAATGCACTAACTCCTACCCACGCGGTGGAGTTTATTGTTTTCGCGCTAGAGAGCTCGCCACAATTTACATAATCTTCGGTTAACCATATTAACATAGATCGCCGATAAATAAACCTTGATAAATTTTAAACTCTTAGCGATACGACTTTTATTTTACGGTTGAGTTATCAATTTTCGCAACGAGTTGTCAATGCACGTAGATTCCAGTGGAAATCAGTTTTATGGAGTGAGTAAGGGATGTTAGGCGGCGTATGGCGGACGGTGATAAAAGTTGCTTGGTTATTTACGCTACCGGCGGCCCGTTTTACGGCGCGATTTCTTTTTAGCGCATATTCGTTAATGAACTATAAAAGGTGAGATTTGTGGGCGTCGGAGCAATTGATCAGATGCATTAAAACTCTAAGTTTTATGTCCATTTCATATAAGCGCTAGCATAAGCGGGTAACAGCCCTTCGCCCTAGCGAGCATAAAATTTTTAATAATAGTTGGGGTCCGTGGCCATTGTGTCGAGGAAATAAAAACTCCATACGACAATAGCGATTATTTCTTTTCCAATAAACTTTACTTATTGCACACGATCCCTCACTGCCGTAAATTGAGTTCCTATTTATATGGCTAATAAAAAAGCATTCCTTGCGTTCGAGTATATTTAATACATCTTTCATAGGCACTACGTATGCATATTTAAAGTCCAAAAATACACATTCCTCATTAACATTTAATGTAAAATATATCACTTGCCAAGACTGCCTAAGTTTGTCACTCCGCAATTTGATAGCTGTCGGTAATAGGCACCTATTCTTTGTTTGTGTTATGTCATAGCTAGCAAATATCTAATACTTAATTAATATACGTTCTCAGTAACTAAAGGACACTATTAAAGAGGAAACTAGTAACAATAAATAGCTAACACATAAACACTTCGATAGGTTTAGCAAGTATTATACAAAGTATTCTGCATAAAAAGAAAGTAGTTTTACTTGCTTAAAATTAGGAGCTTATAATTAGAAGTTTCTATATATACTGTTCGGTAGAAAGTTGGACACAAATGGAAAACTTTCTTATTACTAATTTCCCAGAAAATTTTATTCGTGATGCTTTTGCATTATTTTAAACTTTACAAACTTTTAAACTTATTACATGGTGAAACTAGATGGTAAGGATAATATCTGAAAATTAGTTCTGATTGTTCAGAGTGTTCCAAAAAATCGTCGGTACAATCACACGACATTTTTTTAAATGAAACACCCTTTTTGCATTTTTAACGATGGCTGACTATTATCTGTACCTAAGGAAACGGAGGGTAAGAGTGCGTACTCTTGGAAGACATGTTAGCAAAGAGTACGCATTGTAAAGTCTAAGAGTACGAGAGGGATGTTAGTACTGTACCAGCCTTCAAACGTTTTTTTCAGGGTACCTTCATTAATCCCCAGCGAAGTAGCAATGGCTCTCTTGCCTTCTTCATGTTCCAATCTCTCTTTGATGGCTTTCAATAATTTTTCAATGAATAATAATTATTAGATTTTCATATGTATTTTTCCATTTTATGATATTATACCAATAACCTCCTATAAAATAACACACCAGAAAGAAAGATTTGGTTTGAATAGGTAACGACAACACAGAGTACGCATGCGAACTCTTTGTCTGCGTACTCCTGACTAGTAAGTTTATTGCTTGTATTTGAAACGACAATGTAAAGCTACAATCATAACTAGAGTTGGGCAAATTTTCCGGCGAGGCAGGTACGTATTCAGTTCGCGCGCTCCAACTGATGTACTCCAATAAAGCAGATGAACCGTACGCAGATAAAAAAGTTTCTTTAAATCAGTGAAATATTTGTTTGCTCGTATTTAAAAAAAACAACATTTCTTTTAGTTAATGCATATTTCCTTTAGTTAATACGAATTTCTTTCATTGAAAGAAATATGCATTAACTGAAGAAAATGGTTCTTTTCAATACGAGTAAGGAAATATTTCACTGATTTAAAGAAAATTTTTATTTGTGTAGAGTTACAAGTCAGTATCTAGCAGATCTTTATTTAAGACGAACGTATAATTATCTAATATGACGGATGTGCGGAAAGGAAAAAGGAGACCATCGCTTGAGGCGGTGCGAAAGTTTATTATATATTAAAGAATTTCCCGATTTATATTATGATGGTGCTAAGATATACTCTAAAGTTTGCGATACATCGTTGATGTGCTGGTACAAAAGCGACTGTAAAAATCATATAAATAATGTACGACACCAAGATAAGGTTTAAACAATAAATTACGTTGTGGTTGTACGTTATTTTTAACGTACAACCACAAACGTAATTTATTGTTCATGATGATCGCCTGTGATTTGAGACTTCATCTACTCGATGAGCAACCGTTTCATGACTTCTGGAATAAATACAATCCCAACTGGAAGCTACCATCCCAGAGAGCGTTGCAGAGAAGTGTGCCTACTGTGCGTAACGTCATCGAAAACAGGAACAAAGCTGTAGTAAAAGATAAGCAGCTGTGGCTATGTCTCAACGAAACGACAGATTGAACAAAAAAAATCTATTTTGCATATTATAGTGCGTGTTCTAGATCCCGTAAGACCGACATTTCCCATTTTATTAGCTAGCAAAAGAATGGAAAAGTGCATTGGTGAAGCAATTGTGAAGGTAGTGCTGGGTACGCTAAAAAAAATTCAAATTTCAACTGATCAACTGTTAAGTGAAATATATTTCAGAAAGTCGGTGTTTATTTATGTATATGAATGATTAATAAAACTGATAATATGATAATAAAACTCATGCATCTAGTTCATTTGATTTTTTTTGCTGTTCCTCAATATAAACCATTTTATTTTTCAACATTTAATTTTACGACTTCTTATTTCTCACAAAAACAAATTTGTGTTGTAACAACAGTGCATGTTTGCATAAAATGTAAAAATATTGATTTTATCTAAATATGTAGTAATATAAAATTTGCACAACTCTATTAATATGATTTATGTTTTATGAATACATACTAAATTACAATAATAGGATTGATCTGCTTTATTTATATATGTATATTACATTATTTGAGCCCCGCGTTTCAATACGTCTCTACTCCGCCGGACGATTGCCCAACTCTAATCATAACTAACAAAATTTATATCGAAAATGTAATTTCAAGACAGGTATGCTTATGCACATAAACAGAGAACTTTTTAGAAATAACACACACACACAGTATCATGCAATCATTACAAATTATTAAATTATAAAAATTACATTAAAACGGTCGAAATTCAAATATTTTACGTTATAGACTAAACTATGTCTTACTTGAAACTAAATTTTTGTTTGCAAAAGGAACAAGTAACTGCACAACTATAAACTGTGTAAATAGCGACATCTGTAAATCATAAAAGAAACTATTTACAATGCGTACTCTTACCGACCGCGTACTTTTATCCTCCTTTCTCCTACCTATTTTGTTTTTATTTTTTTTTTAATACATATGTTCAATGCAATTAATATTTTTCATAAAAAAATAATGTTTACATGCTACCATTAAAAAAAAACAACACTGTCACAAATGTGAAGTTCAAAATAAAATAATTCTTTGATTGACAAATAGAAGATACTTTAGGCAAAATTTGGAGCTTTAGTGCTTTAAATTTACTGTCCAATTTTAGAAATTTCGACCAACTTTTTAAGAGTTTTTTTTTTAAATAGAACACGCTGTATATTTTTGTATACATGGATGAAAAGCTTGATTATGAACAATTTTTATTAATATAACCCTATGGCTATCTCAAGTCCTTTTTGATAAAAACGTAAAATTCAAAAATTGCTCTATTGAAACAAATAAATACATGCATATTATGTATCTATATACAGGGTGTATCAAATAAAAAAGTAAATTTTGCTTGGGTGTTAACTACACGACATATAAAGCACAAACCCACCGAAACCGGATTTCATCATCAAAGAATAAAAAAAAGGAAAATTCAGAGCCAAAAATTCTTTAATCCGGGCCTGATGCAAGGAAACGTCATGTAAAGCACCCGCTAAATGTGGTATTATGTATAAATACATTGCACTCATTTAGTATTATTCTTAATGGTATGCTGTAAGTTCATTTAACGTCATTCTGATTAATTAAGGGCCCTTGTAAAAATAGCAAAACTGAGGCATTTTAAATTTCTTCTTTTTATAAAATAAACATTCCTTTTTTGTTAAGAGCATTCTACGTAAGTCTACCAAGTATTACTTTTCATATCCTGATAAGACGTTCGAGTTTCACCAGATATGCGACTTCAGTAGTTACAAAAAACGTAAATATTTTTATTTTGCTTTGTCGAATCGGGAGTTAGTTGTTAATAGAAACGGTATCACATGAATCTGAGTTATTTGTTTTGGATTTATTTAATCATATAACGCAAAATGAATTGAATCGAATTACACAGAAATAAGTGTAGATACAGAAAATTTGCAAACACGCCTTTTTACTATGATATCGCGCGAAAATGAATCTATACATTCCCGCGTTTTTGCCGATGCATCAAGCTTCGATTTTCTTTCTATGAAATCATGATGGTCCTTGGAAATGATCGTTTTTTCGAGACGGGAAGAATTTAAATAAAATGTTCGAAGTGGCTTGCCCTCCAAGCGGCGATCCACACAAAACTAACAGCGGTAATGCCGAATGATAGTGATATGTGGGGCTATACTCGAGAGAGTTTAGGTTGGGCACAGGTGCGGCTCTAGCCGACGGCATTTATAAAGTATTTTTTTTTCTCGTTAATGCTCACAGATAGACCCCCTGTGCATTAAGACTTTTGATTGTATATGATTACAGCTGCCTACATATTATTATATTTACCTCTATATCTGATACACCCTATATCTCCATTTTTTAGAAACCATTACCAAAACTTTCTACAAGTGTACCGCTTGAGCGAGAAAGGATATGGTTGCAACACGATGGCGCACTTGCTCACTTCATGCTAGCTGTGAGGGAACATCTAAATCAAAAGTTTCCAAACAAATGGATCGGAAGAGAACGACCAACGCAATGGCCATCTAGATCTCCCGATCTAACCAAACTCGGCTTTTATTTGTGGGGGCACATAAAACTCGTGAGGAAACTAGCACTGTAAAAGATATGAGAAATCACATAACGTCCAGTAGTAAGTATTAGTCCAGACAAATTAAGGAAAGTAGGACATTCCTTCAGAAATCGGTTGCGTCTTTGTCTGTAAATGAATAGAATGCATTTTGAACACTTTTGATAGAATATATTTTCCGTTTTTTCATTTTTTTTACATATTTTACCTGTTTATTATCTCTGTTTTTAAATTAAACAGTTACGTATTATGAATTTTGCATTTTTATCAAAAAGGACTACAGAGTTATATTAACAAAAAATTCACAATTAAGCCTTCATCTGTTTGGATAAAAATATAATATATACAGGCTGATTCAAATTAAGTGCGCACCATTGCTATCTCTGTTATTATTGATTCTAGAAAATAGGTTAAATTAGCAAAGTATTAAGGTTTAAATGCTGATTAATATGCAATATACGAAAAAACAATTAAATGACGTATTTCCAAGAAATTTTGACATTTATATTTTTTTTAAATTGAACACCCTGTATATTGTTAAAAAAGATATTTTAATTTATGATGCAAAAGTATCAATACAATATTGTTTTAAAACGAATAATAAAGAAGTTATGATGGTTATTTATTTTGTAAAATGTAGAGCAGTATAAGGAATCAACTTTTAACAAAGCAGATGCCTACATGTCTTTGTGGTTGATGTTTATTTTAACATATTACCTCTTAAAGTAATGTCGTTGAAATTAAATTGAAAAAGAAAAAGTAAATGCACAATTTATAAATATTGCTCAAAGGTACCACCTTTATTCTCAATACATTTTCGTGCCCCGCTTGAGTACACTCTGGGCAGCTTTGAAGATTGTCCTTCCATCCAGTTGGCGGAAAACCTCCCTAACCTTATTTTGCAATTAGTTTCCGTTGTTGTACCGGGTTCTGTATATCTGATCTTTTAAATATCCCCCAAAGAAAAAAGTCTAAAGGTGAAAGGTCAGGAGAGCGTGCTGGCCATCGAATTGGCCCATTTGTACCAATCCACTTATCGCCAAAGATGATGTCCAGATAGTTGTGAACTATGCGGCAGTTGTGTGCCGGAGCACCGTCCTGCTGAAAGTATAAATTTTGACGCATCGGATAATTGGCGTTATCAAGGAAATCCTCTAGAACAGTACGAATAAATTCCAGATATCTCTCTCCTGTCAATGTACCATTGTAGAACATTGGACCAACGACTGCCGAACCAATTAATCCGCCCCAGACATTAAAACTAAATCGAACTTGTGCAGCAGGTGGACGCATTATTAATAAACTTTCTTGGAGAAATTTGTTTCTTCACTGCATAAAATACATTGCCCTCCATTCAAATTTTCATCACAAAAATTAATAAACCATTCACAGAAAGCCAACCTCCTGTTCGAATCTCCTGATTGTAATGTTTGTGAGGTTCGGTACTTGAATGGAATATACTTATGCTTTTTTTTAAATTCTTTGAACTGACGCGTAACTTAAATCCAAATCCTTAATAGTATCTCTAATGGAAAATTCGTAATGGGCTTCAAAATATGCTAACACTACCTCGTCGTTGATAATGATATTTCTCTTTGTTCTTTTTTTCTTAAATAAGGAATTGTGTTGCCTAAATTGTCTGTAAAATTTTCGGAAGTAACGCCGAAGTGGCTGCTGTCGTAAAGGACTGTTCTACATAATATTCGACAGTCCTTGAATTTTTGCCGCATACAATGTATGCTTCCAGCATACCGCATTTCTCCAAATGAGACAATATCATGGTGAGATATTATCTAATACTTAGAACCAAATACAACGAAAACTGTTCAAGCTACTAGTGATAATAATGCAATAATAACAATTAGAAATAAAGAATACAACACAAAAACGAAATAACCAACTTTTTTAACAATTAAACATGTAAAAGATTTAAGCTCAGTGCGTTTTTGACAGTTTGAAACAACATACTATTTGTTTTGACTGAAAGTGAAAGAAACTTACTATAAATTTTACATATCTTTGACATAATTAGAAACCATCATAACTTCTCTATTATTCGTTTTAAGACAATATTGTATTAAAACTTTTGCATCACAAATTAAAATATCTTCCAATTTTTTTAACAATATACAGTGTGTTCAATTTGAAAAAAATATAAATTTGAAAACTTCTTGGAAATCGTCATACAATTGTTTTTCTATATATTGCATATTAATCGGCGTTAAAAAACACTAATACTTTGCTAATTTAACCTACTTTCTAGAATCAATAATATCAGAGGTAGCAATGGTGCGCAGTTAATTTGAATTAGCCTGTATATAAAAAAGTCGGTCGAAGTTTTTCGAAGAATTTTCAGATATACATCTTAATTTCCAGTTTCACCAAGTATTAACTGCAACGTTTAACTTCAATAGCCAATGAGTAATCAAAGACCGGAGTTCCGATGCAGAACCCTGTATAGTTAATACTATCACATGAAACTGTTCTACATAATATTCGACAGTCCTTGAATTTTTGCCGCATACAATGTATGCTTCCAGCATACCGCATTTCTCCAAATGAGACAATATCATGGTGAGATATTATCTAATACTTAGAACCAAATACAACGAAAACTGTTCAAGCTACTAGTGATAATAATGCAATAATAACAATTAGAAATAAAGAATACAACACAAAAACGAAATAACCAACTTTTTTAACAATTAAACATGTAAAAGATTTAAGCTCAGTGCGTTTTTGACAGTTTGAAACAACATACTATTTGTTTTGACTGAAAGTGAAAGAAACTTACTATAAATTTTACATATCTTTGACATAATTAGAAACCATCATAACTTCTCTATTATTCGTTTTAAGACAATATTGTATTAAAACTTTTGCATCACAAATTAAAATATCTTCCAATTTTTTTAACAATATACAGTGTGTTCAATTTGAAAAAAATATAAATTTGAAAACTTCTTGGAAATGCGTCATACAATTGTTTTTCCTATATTGCATATTAATCGGCGTTAAAAACACTAATACTTTGCTAATTTAACCTACTTTCTAGAATCAATAATATCAGAGGTAGCAATGGTGCGCAGTTAATTTGAATTAGCCTGTATATAAAAAAGTCGGTCGAAGTTTTTCGAAGAATTTTCAGATATACATCTTAATTTCCAGTTTCACCAAGTATTAACTGCAACGTTTAACTTCAATAGCCAATGAGTAATCAAAGACCGGAGTTCCGATGCAGAACCCTGTATAGTTAATACTATCACATGAAACTAAGTACGACTATACGTAATCAACAGAACTGCTCAGTTTTGCTCTACATATCTCTGTCAGTTTTCTGTGCATTTCCTGATGCACCTTTCTCAGCATTCGGGGAGTTATAGTTATAGTTCGGATGCAGTTAGTAATGGTTTCTTCAAGATGCTCAAAGTCGCTGAATGATCGCTATTTATCCACCATCTGCTTTAATACCCCCGGGTTGCTTGAGTATCTCACTATCAAAACTTTTTCAAAGACGCTGTCCAACCGCCTTCGTATTGGTATGGTAAATGAAGAAATACACCATGCTACCGAAAAATCATAGTGGCCCTAACGTCTAAGAATAAATTGTCTAAATAATACTGTGTGCTACTTGATAATTTCTTTGCACTGAAGCGGATTGCTTAAAATTCATTAGGATTTCTGCCACAGTTGGATAATTGATGTTTTTGTCTGGATGCCTTGCATTGAAAATATTTCACGTTTCTCGACAAGTACGGTAATTATCACCGTCCATTAAAAGAATTTCAACTTTATTATGAATACTAAGGTATACTGGCGGAGTGACACGTACACTGTTGAAAATATTACGGTGTTGGCGTTAATTTTGCGCTAGTCAAATATTTTGGTGTTGATTTTTCCAAACTTTGCCAGACGAGTTGACTACGCGTATTTAATAGAACAGAAATTACTAGAATTTCGTGTGAATTCTTTGTTCAGATATGAGGATTGACTATTTTTCTAGACATTCAAAAGCGTCAACCAATCAGAATTTTTTCCTCGGATAGAAATATAGAAACCCCACCTATTCTAATACAGTATTGCATTATACGCACCACCTGCATTGCACGTGTATCTGTTATCGTGTTTGATTCTCCGTATTAACATATCCAAACAAACCACCAGATGTGACTTGCAAAGTGTAACCTCGTGTTATTAAACGTTAATTCCAGTGGGCATAAAAAATTTCAACATCTTAATTGGGAACATCTATTTACGCAATTAGTTTAGACTTGAATCAAATAGCATAAACATTCACTTAATTTTATAATGGTTCTCAAAAAATCATTTTAAAATTGGTACGTTTAGTTGAAACCAAAACTTCTGAATTAGTGGTTTTGCATATTTATAATTGAAAAAACGTCTTAAAGAGAGAATATTGTAGCACTAAGAAATAGGAGTTGCATATTAAAAAGACGTTGTGTTTAGAAAATGGTGTTAAACCACCCAATAGATCGCATTAATTTAGTTAAACAGCTAGTAAATTTGTCTAGTCTAGATCAAATAAAATGTGACTAAAAGTATTTTATAATTCCACGTGTCAGTTGGACAAAATAACCCCTTAGCAATAGACAATACTTGACTATCTTTGCTCGTCAAATTTAAACCTCTATAGTTCTCGACAAAATAACACGAAAAGAGTGTGGACCTCTCCTGACTATTAAATTAGTCAAAAAAGTGTTAAAATTTTCAATAGTGTAGCTGCTTTGTTTTTGGTTTGAAGGATAAATTTAGTTTTGAGTGTCGTTTTTATTTATACATATTTATTTATTTATTAGAAAGGCTTAGCAGTGTTATAATATAAACAAATAACCAAACTTTTGCAACAACCAGTGCAAAGGAAACGGAATGCAAATATCAAATTTTAGGAAAAGTCTTGAAATAGCAGAACCCATTCATATTAAAAATATATTGGTATTCAGATCTATGTCAGGCGTCTTCACACTTGTTTTAGTGTAATGAAGCATAATAGTGCAGCGAGTTATTTAATTTACGTATTATGGAGACACATGAAAAAACACATGCATTAATAAGCACCCACAAATCAATGTCTAGTGGGTTCAGCAGTGGGAATTGCAACTGCATTTCGTCGGTTCCTGCTTGCCCTTCAGGGTCATGTATTTTATTGTATGTTAGGGTGCGGCGTAATCACATTAGGGGTTGTCAGCGATACCTTGTTTATATAAAAAGTATTTGTACTTAACTTGACTTCTTCTGATCTTATTTAAGCACCTCGATACATTTCTACTTCAAGGGAGGGTTGTCCGAGTTAGGCTTCCACTTTTCATTAAAATTTATGTGAGTAACTCAAGTGCGGTCAAGGCAGTCCAAGAGTAAGGGTATAAAAACGCATCCTATATTATTAGGGATACTTCATAGTACAATAATATAGTACATCATATATTACTGTTATTCCAATGAAACGACGTATTATGCGAATCCGCACTACGAAAAAATGTTATTTAACGTGTGATATATATTAGATATCCACTATGAATAAGAGACATAGTATAAAGCAAATAAAAAAAAACAAAATTATTTAACACACATTATAGACATTTAACCGTAAACATTTCTATGAAATCGGAACCACTACGAATTCAGACCAGACTATAATATTATTGCGAATAACGCACTATTTCGAGCCACTCAATACGAGGTGTTATACTGTATTTTTGGTTATACAAACTGTACAAGCTTTTATTCGGTTTAATATGTTCTCAGCATATGTAATTCCATATGAAGATAAATGTTTAACCAGATGTGTCTTTATATTATAATTAAAGCTAATTCTATAGTTAGTTCATAGTTTCAGAGTAAAAAAAAATTCTTATTACGTGGTAGACCCATAAATATCCGATCACTCCGCGCTACATCAGATTTGATTAATTCAGAACAATTGTTTCGAGAACACGTTGGTTCCCATTATCAACCGAAGACCCAATGAATTTCGTAAAAATAAGAAAGACCTATTACGTAAACATGCACGCTGTCTCCCTCTAAAAAGAAAACATATTTACAAGTGCTTTTTCTATGTCTACTTGACCCCTGGATATATCAAGAATTAACGACAATTGCAGAGGTGCCACTTCCCGATTCAATAAGTTATGTGAATGTGTTTTTCATATATATGGTTTCCTATACATCTAACTCTTTCCGTGATTGAACATTTTTAACTAATTCAAGGTTTTCTGTGTCGACTTTATGTTCGGTATCGCTTGTATGTTGCGCAACGCTGGGTGGTTCAAGTTTACCATAATGATAACTTGGTATGTGTTCTTTGAACCTGGTTCCGATTGCACGCTTTGTTTGTCCAATGTAAATTTTATCATCCCCGCTAAAACCGATTTTGTGAATGTCCGATCAGTCATCGGGATGAGGTTTTTATCTTTCACGTTGCCTAAAACATTTCAAAAAATTTAAATTACGAATACATCCTACAAGAGCCGGCAGTACGGCTGAGAAGAAAGGGTGCATCATTGCCAATCTTGCGAGTCAAGCAGCAATATGCGGTACCATTTGTTGGTTGGGTGTGTTCCGGCACCCTAGCCAAGGGCCTTCAAGGCCTGTAATGCTGAGGTATTATTATTATATCCTACAAAATCCTAAACGACGATGATACATAGAATAATACGGTGGATTTAGATAGCAGTTGTATTAGTGACGTAACAGTTGTACCACTAGTGAGCGCAAAAAAGCGGACTAATTATAATAAAATAAGTTTGTGTCTTGACAGTAAATTATATTTGCTAGAACAGGAAATAAATTTTCTGGTTAAAGAAAACAGTTGTCAGGTACAAAATGTTAGGTAATCAAGTAGGGAAAATAAGACAGCCAGGGCGCACATCCAAAATACGACTACTGAACTACTCACCGCAAGTTGAAGATGGTGTTAATGTTGCGTATTTGAATGTGATTTCTAGTCGTGGTGATGATCGGTTTGGAGTTGGAGATGACGCTGATGTTATGGTGCCGATTGGTGCCTCTGGAGACGCTTACAGTATAACTTCAATCATTAACCCACGTGCCCTTCTGGAAAAAGTGATTGAAGATATTGAAGCGCTAGCTATGGACTTTGGTAAGAAAGATCATGTGATTGTGCTTGGTGAAATAAACAATGCATTAGTGGACGGTAATATTCATTTAGATTTATTAGTAAAATTAAAGCAACAGTCAGTAACTACAAATGTCATTTTAATGTCTACTCATATACATTAAGTAGAAATAGATTAAATAAAATTATATATAATATTAACTTAGCGATCTATAAAAATATTATAATGAACTTTGAAATGGTTTATCTAGATAATAATAAAATTTTAAATTCAAACGATTTATCCAAATGTCCATCTTAGCTTAAATCGGCGGGAATCTTGAAATTGATTAAGTAATTAATCAATTTCAAGATTCCCACCGTTCCCGTTACAAAAAATTGAACAACTATTATTCATAATATTGGCAACAGTTATGTAAATGTTAATAATCTCATCTATATAACATCCCTAGAAGGTAAGAAACTCAATGTAAAAGCTAGTTAAACTGTAAAGACTGTTAAAAGTAGTCATACGTTTGACGTAATTAGTTTAAATGTTTGGAATTGGAGCTGTCAAAAATGAGAACTAAGCCTAAAGATTACAAATCAAAATATTCAAGTTCTAAGTAATAAGACCTTAGAGTTGGAGGTATTTTTAGAGGATAAATCATGCAGTTTTTTGTGTCTCACTGAGCATTGGCTCTTAAGCAGTAACATTGAAAATTTATCTATTACTGATTTTAGTGTAGTCACTCATTTTAACAGATCATTGCGAAAGCATGGTGGCGTAGCCATTTTTGCTTAATGATAAAATTTTAATTGTGATGCTGTGGAAAGTATTAATGACTTGCCTGTTGAATCTGCTTTTGAATGTGCTGCTTCTAAAATTGAGTGTTTTAATTTCAGAATCATTTTAATTCTAATTTATCGTAGTTGTATTGGTAATTTTAATATATTTAATTTGAGGGGGCATTGTATATTGCTGCTAAATTTGAAAAATATAAAGTGATAGTTTACGGGTATTGCAATATTAACTCAGATTATGCCATGATTCTTTTAAAAGTTTTCGTAAAGAAATCTGTATAAAAATAGTCGGAATATAAAAATGTAGATGGGTCTTATACAATTTGCGTGTGTAGACTCGAATATTAGTTTTCAAAATGTAACAGTTGTCGGTTGTTAGGTATCTGTGAAGATCTAAATTGTGATTTCACTTACTCAACAATAGAATTTCATTTTATAATATTCCATTGCTTATGTATAGTCTTTATATCAAACGAAAATGCGTTTGCCATGTCTGCAATTTTATAATATATTATCGCGTCCTTTTTAAAGGACCCTGGTAATACACGCATCATGTGTCTTTGCATATGCATGTCCTAAATGATTTCTTTTATAGTTATTATAAATGTCCATTGAAGTTCCATGAAATATTGAAAGAAATTAAGCACTTAGAGGATATATCCACAATACCAAATGAGGTAGTTATATTTCCCCTCGAAAATGCAAATGCTGAAATAACAGACGAAGATTCTGAAGATGAACAGTCACCCATAATTATGGTAAATTTACCAGGCAGTCAACTTTGTACACCAGCAGAAGTTGTAAATCCGAAACAAAACGATACCACACGACGAAGATAATATTCCTTTAGCTACACTGCAGAAGATGTTACGTCGGAATACCTCTGCGATGTCAACAAACAGCCAACGAATATACACTTGGAAGCAGGCGGATTTGAAGTCTAAGCTTCAGCCATTTACGCTTATAAATGGACCAAAGAACTGTGTGACGCCTTTACAATACCTTACTTATTTCTTCGATAATACTCTTATTGAAACAATACTACAGCATAGTAATTTATACACATCACAACACGGACGACCCAGTGATATAATATCAAACGAGATAAAGTGTTTTATATGGATCTTGCTTCTCAGCGGTTACAATGTAATGCCAAGAAGACTATATGTACTAGGAAAATTCGGATCTCTTGGAACAGATTTTTATATATAATGCAAAATATACATTTTAACGCAGCGTAACATTGCGTAGGCTTTCACGGCCGGTGTAACTATAACTAACAGCTTCTTGCGGGTTTCGCCGTGTGACAAAACTTTCGCTCGACGTTTCGCTGTTCATACTGACAGATTCTTATAGGGTAACTGAACTGGTTAGTTATAAGTTAAGGTTCGTCTCTATCCCAAAAGGCAGATATAACGAATTTTGGGTTAGGAGCAAATACAGTTCTCAAATTTTGTGATACTTTAGCAGCTAACAAAGGAAGGTTACCGTTTCATTTAGTATTTGATAGCATTTTACCACTCTTCCACTGCTTTCCGAATTAGCTAACAGGCAAATAAAAGGAACTGGAACGATTAGAAAAAATCGAACCGGTGATTGTCCACTAAAAGGCAAAGAACTAGGAAAAAACAAAGGACAACATATTGATTTGTAAATGGCATAACAATAGCACTGTCACTATGGCTTTTAAGCACATTGGCGTTTTTCCTACAGGAATAATGAAAGTATTTTCTCAAAAACAAAAGAAACACGTATATGTTCAGGAACCAAATTTTATGAAGATATACAACCAAAATATGGGTGGAACGGATCGCGCTGATCAGAACATAAGTTTATATCGCATCAGTATTCGCGGTAAAAAATGGTATTTTCCCTTGTTCTGCCACTGCATTGATATGGCTCTACAGAATGCGTGGCTGTTATATAGAGAAGATGGTGATCCAAACCATATGGCATTTTGAAGAAGCGTAACTCTAGGCATTCTAAAAACATTTAAAAAAAAAAACCATAAGAGAGGACCTGTTCGTGTAAGCGCAAGTGCACATAAACATTCAACAACAGTATAGACCATTTGATAACACACCAAGAAAATTAAAGGAAGTGTGGCGTTTGTCACAAAAAATGAAATTTTAGTTGTATTAAGTGTGATGAGCTACATCCTAAAGATTGTTTCTACAATTATCATACAAAATAATGTGTTTTTATATTTGAAAAAATATAATGTTAGTAAAGTAAGTATTTTCCAACAGTAGTACCTTTCTTTGCCACAGTCCTTTTTTTTTTAACGACTGTCCTAAATGCCAAAAATCACACAACATGAAGTTTGTTTTTTTAACTCTACATGATCAACCTTAACACTAAGAACATTAACACTGGCGCTATTTCTTACTGTGAGTCCTAAAAGTCTGGCATATATTTCTGAACACCTCGTCTAGACATTTACATGGTTCGCAAAACTACGTTCAGTAACTTAGAGATTTTTTGCGTTCATACTTCTATCACATAAAATTTTGCTTTAATTTTGTCATATTGATAATTTGTTGATGGTTTGATTTTTAGAAGATGTCTGCAACCTGCGCTTCCAACTAATAGGACCTTTACGCTTTTATTCAGCGTGAATTACTATTTTATTCAAGTTAGAATGTTCAAAATCCCAAAACACGATAGTGTTTGAATGATGTTGTTACTTATAAATTATAAAATGACAATAGGTAAACTGCTGAATACCTTTCCGTTTCCGTTGAAGCAAATACTTTTACAATTAGTCTATAACAAAATCTCCGTTTTATATTTAGCACTTGCAAATAGCGAAAAAAATTAAAGAATTAAAGTATATTCGTATAATGTAGGTAGTGGCTATAGTGGATTATATATGATAAATTTGAACAAGTTGGAGTTCAATACCTCTTTATTGCTCCAAAGTCGTTGGTTTGGCTCCGTATACTTCACTAATTTAGTTAAAGTAAAAATTATGTCCCCTTGGAGGTACATACAAAAAGCGATTATTTCATCCCTCCCCTTAATAAATTACCATTCTAGTAGGGCGGAGCGAACTATACGTATAAGGTTTCACTCCATACGGGGCCATTTAGGACGGTTTCTGTACAGACGTGTCCGCCATGTCAATCCTAAAATTATGACATTATAATAGCTTGTAGATATGCGTGTATTGTGTGTACAAATTAAAAAGCTTTCAAAACGTATTCATTCATATTTTTTCAAGCGAAAATGGAGAGAATATAATAGCCTGTTTAGAGAACCAATCCTATTATACTTCTTATTTCTAAACCCCGCCTGTAAAACATGTTTGGATAATCATCAATTGGTTCTCAATCTGCTAACATAAATAAAAATTTTGGTCTTGTTAGCTTTGTTATTAGAACTCTAGAAACAAATGCTGTTTAGTATAACTATGCGATACTTTGATAAACTGTGATTTCGAAGGAATTCTTCTAGTAAATTAGAGTTAAAATTGCGTGCACATCCACTTTAGATGGGGACAAGCGATTAAATTCTTACAGCACCATCGAATATTCCCCTTTGAGTCTAACACTGGTGTCACTTTGTAATCTTAAATTCTGTACATTACATTGTTGTCTTCTGCGGCCCAAAGTTAAGATTGGAATGAAATGGATAAGGTGTAGGTACACGCTTACCTGAAATTTATATTGACTCTACACAGAACTAATAAATATCTTTCTAATCTGTTACCGAGTTATAAAAAACCACTGACTTCAAGCCTAGTATAACACTACGTATGCATTCCAGTCCGACTTCAAAGAGTATTATTTATGTGCGTGGCTCCTCTTTTGCGGAGCAACTTCTAAATTTAATACCAACGAGATTGTCGACTTATTTCAAAGTGGCAATCGATGTCTTTTGTTTTTACAATTTAGCGATTTCTTAAACCATCAATTAATATTATTCTGGATTTTTTTAGGAGATGTATTTGGAAAGTATTATATCAAAATTTAATTTCTTCCCATCAACTTTCAAATTTTAATTATTTCCCTTTTAATTTTCGATCATGGAACAGAAAAAAATATGTTTTTCTATAAAATATGTTTATTTGCTCACGACGTTTCGTTAATTTGGTATTAACATTTTCAATGTCGATAAAAAAATATGTTTTACAATTAAAATCATTCATTCTAAGTAACTGATTATTAAATTATTTTTCAATATACTTAATATTAATTATACAGAGTGGGCCACCACATTTGCGTCGGTTTATATACGAAAAGTGGTAATATATGTTCATTTTTTTTGTTAAGGGTTGTACAGGTTCAGAAGGACCACATTTGAAAATTATTTTGAAGTATATAGGACGACAAAGAAAAGTTGTACACCAAAGTTGTGAAAAATTAAATGGACCAGCCTGTATATTATGACATATTTTGATAGAATAGACTAAATAAAGACGAGTTGGTGTTGGTTTCTTATGCCCAATTCAACTCGTTTACGAGATAATTAACTATTCTTCAAATTGTAGACCAACATTTAAGAGGCATGCCCGTCATGCATATTTAAGCTAGATATTTTAAACTGTATTTGTTTTTTAACTAAAGCGTTACACTTAATAATAAAATAAAGGTAATGTAAAAAATATACAGGGTGAACAAAAACATACTTTTATTTTTCGCTATCTTTAAAGGCAAGTAACTTTCTTATTTTAATTACCTTATTTAGATGCTAATTTTAACGGTCTTTAAGAGTGTATTGATGCTTCCTGTACCTATATGTTATAGTTTCTTAGTAATTTAGAATTTTCTGCTCCAAATATTAATTCCTACCCATTCTTTTTTCAAATGTAGGCTTAGACAAAAGTGTCGCTATTATTCATTATACACAAAAGTCATTTGACAGTAACATAACGTATTATGACAGTAACAGAACTTGCCAGTTACGCATCATTGTTGTTCGTGGTCATTTAAAAAGCATTTTAATTATTTACAATGAGACATTTCCTTCAAGCAGAATGGATTTTAATAGTTGGAGAGTGTGAAGAAAATTGTTTGCTAGCATCAAGGATTTATGGGCAAAAATATCCTAACAGACTCCATCCCGCTAAGTGTCCTATAGAAAATTTGCTGCAAGTTTTCCGAAGTACAGGAAACGTATCTTTTTGTTTAAATAATATTTTAGTTATCGGATCTCTTGCTGAAAATCCGCATACAAATCAGCGAAAAATAAATGAAACTACAGAGATAAGCAGAGGGAGTATCAGAAGAATTATAAATATGCACAAATTTTGACATATTTTGTCAAAAAACTTAGTTAACTCACGAGATATTTCGTTATTTCAAATAAACTAAGAATAAACTCAATCTTACAGTAAGAACAATATCTATTCAAAAGTTTAATTATCTCAACCAATTTATTTAAAGTAAAGAACTGTAACTAATACAATAACACTTTGTTGTCTTAATGAAATATTTTAGACGTTTAACGCTCTATACTTCATTGCTGTAACTTGTAACAACATATTTTGGTCAAAGCAACAAACTATTTTTTTTGAACATCCCTGCTTATTTTCTTATAGAAATTTTTCCTCATTGGCTATAGCAAATATGTAAAATACTTATGTGTTGTGTAGAAGTTGTCGCATAGGTGACGCTTCTCCTATTTCATTCCACTAACAGAACATACTTAGCATAAATTAATAGCCTGATAAACACGATTATCATATATTATTCGGTATACTTGCAAGATAAACATCTAATAGGAGTTGTGATAATTAAAAGGACGACTCTCTTCATTACACACTATGGTGACGAGGTGATCCCTGCGATCAACCCTCAATACACCGGGCAAACGTTTCGCGTTTATATCTTGTTTGTTGTATCTAGAGTAAATTACTTGGCCACTCGCCAAACAAATGCCTTTTTAAAGCAAAGAAATATTTTTTAAATTAAATATTCATTTAAAAGAAATATTCGAAATTTGATAGGTTGAAGCATAATATATACTTGAATTAACTGAAATGATTTGGTTAATTTTGGTTATAATATGGTGTATATGACCATATGGTTTATATCATTGAAGTATTTCGTTTCGTTATGTTAACAATATATGTAATGGATTTCTCTAAAATGTGATCACCAAATAATTTGGTTCAAGGTAATAAATATTTGTTTGCCCATATAAGTATAACTTCATTATTTAGTAACCACAACCAAATCTGGGTACTGTCAAAAAAATCGGTTATTGTTATCAAAGACATACTGACGAATAAATACATGCCTCTAATGGGATTTAATTCTCTCCTACTTCAACGAAACCTTTCTAGGGTAAGTGTGGACAAAAACATAAACATATAAACACAAATCAACCTCATTTATCGTTACGTATGGAGACACTAATTAGTGCGCATATTTATACGGGCTTGCTATTCAAACTCAAACATTCCCAAGACTAAAATTTCATGCTATAAAATTAAACGTGCTAAGAACGTAAGTATTTACGTGCAGACGTAATTGTGTTAATCGTTTTGCACTTTGCTTCAATAAATAATTTGCGGTGTATGATTGTATAGGACGAGAGCGTCGAGTAAATCAACACACGCAAGGTTTATAGAACGACATATCTGCACAAGTAGATGACCTTCAGATATGTGACAATTTAACAGGATTATGTTCCAAATATTTTTGTATAGTCTGTGGTCGTGGCATGCGTTCGAATATCGTGAATATGTTATTTACATATTTCATTACAGATGGATGGTACTCTTTACATAATATTTCATTATACGTAAGCTGTATTTATATATCCTAAGCAACATCATAAATGTTGAGAACATGAATGTACAAAATGATTGACTAAACACTAAACGTTTAATATTCGTTTATATCTACCCAGTGAATAGGAAAATTTGCCATAATTGGGCCACATGTGCAATGTGTGCTATAAGGTAAGCGATAGTTAGGCATTATAGTGACAGCTATCTGGATACAGTGGGAAATACCGCATTATCATAGTTTTCCAAAAGTTGTTACTTGTACAATATATTTGTATTACGGCCAATACCACAATAGTTGTCGTTGAGACTATATTTACTAGCAAACTAAAAGCTATAATATTGTAGTAATCGAGTATTCTGGTGTGTGAATAAATAAATAGATGATGATTCGATTATAATAAATAAACTATTGCATTGTTTTATTCTCACTGAACACGGGATTCAGTGGGCTAATCGCACTTGCGCACAATCTAGTGATGTGCTTAATGAGTATGTCTTGCACTCGATTATATTAAATAAAGAATCGATCACTCATTAGCTTACCGAGAACTTGGAACTCGGCACAGTGAAAATTGCGAAAACTAATAGACACTCTATGCGTCTATATAATACCTGTGTATACACAGTATATACTTGAGCGAGTGAATGAGTATATAAACTTTTTGCGCGATAAATAATCCGAGAGGTTTTGTGAAACATGCAGCCGAAAAGGTATAAAGTCAGTCTACCAGCAAAAAATTATTTACACTTCTATTCATCCTTCGCTCAAGTATTACATATGTACATATTACATAGACACATATTTCTGAACCTTTGCCTTGCCGATTTCCGAGTTCTCGATAAGCTAGTGAACGATCGATCATTTATTTGAAATAATCGAGTACAAAAATCGCTCGTTAAGCACATGACTAGTAGGTACTATCGCTCTATGTTTACACGTGGATTGGCTTCCGTATAAGATGTGATAGTGGTTTGCTGGTTCTGTGAGTGCTGTTTCGTCGATTACAACAACTCTTGTACAATACCAATGACATTTATCATCTTACCTATTAGCTAAGTGTGATCTAGCCGTATCTATCCAACTCGCTTTTAAACCGAATAAGCATTGTGGAAGTAGTAAAATAAGTGGCAACGCCATCTGTGCGACAACAAAAGTTAGATTAATTATACCATGGTGTTTCCTGCTGTATAAATAGAATCCTTAGCTTTAATTGATTTTAAGAAAATGTGTAGGTCTTCCTCTACAATAACATACAGTTTTTGATACGAAATGTGATTCATGTCATTATCGGTGACATCTAGGAAATAAAGCTGTAGTATAATACAATTTAACAATTGCATTTGTATACAGTGCCCGATATTTGATTACTCTCACATAGAGATTGATCTAATTTGATTTAATAATCACTGGTTACATTCCTAAAACCAAGCACATATTTTGATTATTTACACATTTTAACGTTTACGCTTAACCTTGCCTTAAGATTTCGAATCATTAATATTTGGACATTTTAAAAAGTTTCATTGTCATTTTTATTACGATACTTGATTATTCTCACTATATTTTTAAATAATAGTTGGTTGGGAGCTGTAAAATAAATCAAAACTACGTTGCTTAGCAACAATTCATGAATTGTTTCACAACATGGTCAACAGTTGTGACAATACTTAGTTGTCAGTGTGGGTCGTGGAAGAACTTTATATTTAGAAGAAAGAGGAAGATTCGACACGAAGGCTACTCGAATCGAGAAGCTGCCAGAAAAATCGAACGAAGTACGCGCGTAGTTAACGCTTTGCCTGAAAACATCGAAAACCAGAGCAATAATCGGAGAGGTCGCATTACAATGGCAACAATAGCAAGAGAGCGTCCTGCGATTTTGCGGATGGCGTCCAATTCTTGTACTACAGCTAAGCAAAAGGGGGGATAGAGTCGGAAGTCATGCTTATCTAAAGAGTAATAAAGAAATGTCCACACTTAAAAGAAAAAAAAAACTGCCCCAAAAACCTCTGCTGCTGTAGCATCATGAGCAAACCCGATTAGAATTTGCTCGCAATATCGTAAGTATGTGATGAAAAGAAGTTTAATTTGGATGGACCTGATTGCTTCCAATATTATTTTCATGATTTCAGGCTGACGGAATGATTTTTATCACGTTGTCGTAGCCGAGCTGGATAAGTAATGGTTTGGGGTGCGATTTGAAGCCGAGGAGCAGTGGGACATTCTGGAGTGTAGACAGACTGCTCAAAAGTACCTGCTCTAGAGACACGTCCTTAATATTGCCTTGATGTTACCCGATGAATAATGTACATTGCAACATGATAATGCACCAATTCACACATTATAAATAATCAATACATGGATGAACGACAACAATATCGATGTTCTGAAATGGCCTGCCTTTTCCCTAAAATTTTGCATACGCTAAGGAATGATGCTTGAACTTCATGCCGTTGTTGTGCTTCCTATGCAAAGAAATATATAATTTTGAATAAGATTGTATTCCTTATTAGGAAGTAAGTAATACTGTATTTACCACAATTAAAGTTCACAATCAATATATGACAATAAAATTAAAGGTATATAGGAGTTTAGTTTAAAGTTATTTTGTTACAAAAAATACAAAAAGTTTCTTCTCTCGGCCGTATTCTGCCAGTTTGCTCAAAGCGGGGTGTGCGATATGTGATCACATTTTCGGAAACCACAAATAAATCTCAGACACCAATTCTGAGCACGTTGTTTTCTTTCAACATGCTTAAAGTCAAGACAATGTCCAAAAACCACATCCGCATAATTAAATAACGATAACACGAGAGCATCACATAACTGTTTACGTGATTTTGTTGTCAAGCACCCTCTGCTACCATAAAGAATATTTAATCTATCAAACACTTTCGGAATCAAGCTTAAAACATGTTCTTGAATCTTAGTTTGCAATCTAGAGTTATCCCATTTTTTTTGCGATAGGCACACTAGGTATGTTAGTACTAGTGATGTATAAAACTTCTTCCTTTACAACAGTTTTCCTTTACAACAGTTTTCCTTAATAGCGGTATACGTTAAACAGATACACTGTTTCTACGACTTTGCATACTGCCCCAAAATGTCTTTTGTTACCGCTATTCGCTCAATATTTATATTGGGGCCGACTAGATTCAGTAAAGAGTGGAGATACGATATACTTACATACGTGCATACATACATAGGTATGCGAATAGCTTTATATACACGTATTGAATATATGTATTTTCGTAACTAATGATGATCTACTAATACAAATAATTGATTAATAAATGAAAAAGTGTAGTTTCTTGAACGGAAAAGTATTGGCATTTTCTATCAATTATAAAGCGGTGATTGTAACAAGTAACAATAATAACTGGTAATAGGTTCTGAGGGGTTACGTTCCATAATGATAGAGTTTCTATAATATGTATTATGTATTTTTGCATAGGTATTTCTTAACCAAAATCCATATAAAAACTAGGAAATCTAATTAGGGAAACTTACATTGTGTGGAGTTGTTACACAAAATAACTAATATTACTTGGAATAAAATTGTCTCCAACTGGGCTTGACAAAAACAATAGCTTCGTTCTAACTGGACTTGCTGGTTGTCAGATGGACGTCAGACGCTTGCGCACTGTGCAATTTGTAGGACATAAAGGTGATTATTGAAACGCATTTGCGCAATGCGCATGCCTCTAACGTCCATCTGGTAGTTCGCGATGGTGTTGAAACAAGGGTAATATTTCTATGTAGTTGATAGAGAATTTTGTTTATTTTTATTCTCTTATTTACTTAAGCGGATGCGATGTTTGTAAATTCGTTATTTCTAAAAGGTGTTTTATCTAACACATCACTAAAATGTAAATAATTTTTAAAATACCTGCTTTTGTTCGGTTATTAATTCACTTTGACATTTTTTTACGATAAAAACACCTATGATACATAGGTAGTACCACAAAATAAACATAAACTGTTTCTTACAATAAAATTTTTCCTGAATTTATAATATCAAATAAATATAGCCTTTGTGTATTTATGTTCCTTGTATTATTATCACTACCCAAATTCATATAAATAACACCACCGTAGACAAATTATTATTAGCTTTTCAGCTACAAGTTACCACCAAAGTTTACTACTAGAATAAAATACAACCAACGTACATTACAATAGTTTAGTGCCAAATTTTATAATAATATCAATGTGATTTGTGATTTTAATAATAAGAGAAGCTATTCGCAATTTAATAATCGCATGAAAATATTTTTTTTTTATTACATAAGCACTGAAGTTACAAAACTACAAAATGTAACAAATTAATAAATTATCAAAAAATTAAAAATCAATTTACTCATTTAAATTATTATTATCTCCATTCCTCACCGATGTTGTAAAAAAATAATTAATTTAATCATTGCAAAAAAAAATTAATTCCTTCTGTGCCACGCGCCTCCCAGGGTCATCAAGCCGCTCTAAATACTAAATACTCCTATACGACAAAATTTGCACGTTCGAGAGCGCGCAACTTCGATCCAAACCGTTAGGCCGTGTTCTCACCAAAAGCAACTAGCAATGGCAACGCAACTGCAATGCAACCGCAACTTCAGTTGAGTTGCTCTTGTGTACTTAACGAAATCAACTTTAGTCTCTTGTTTTCAGAGTTGCGAATAAAATATAATCCTCGTCAGATGAAAATATAGCCCCGGCATACTTACACATACAGTATGTATATCTGTATCACATCATATAAATACTTGTGTGCTTCGCCAAGGAGCACAAAAGTTAGAGATTTGGCTGTCTCATCCGTCATGACACAATAGCTCCTGTCAACTATAGACAGCAACTGAAGACGGCAACGCAGTATGCAGCGCTGCTGGAAACCAATTTGCAACTGGTTGCGTTGCAGTTGAGTTGCCTTTCAGTAGGTGGAAACATGTGTATTTAAACATTAACCTAAGGCCGTGTTCTCACCAAAAGCAACCGGCGATCGCAACGCAACAGCAACGACACTCGGCACTAATGTTTAAATATATGGCCGTGTTCTCACCAAAAGCAACCGGCGATCGCAACGCAACAGCAACGATACTCGGCGCTAATGTTTTAATGAAACCAATTGGTTGAGTTGCCTTTCATAGGTGGAAACACGTGCATTTAAACATTAGCGCCGAGTGTCGTTGCTGTTGCGTTGCGGTCGCCGGTTGCTTTTGGTGGGAACACGGCCTATGTGTTTCCACCTACTGAAAGGCAACTCAACTGCAACGCAACCAGTTGCAAATTGGTTTCCAGCAGCGCTGCATACCGCGTTGCTGTCGTCAGTTGCTGTCTACAGTTGACAAGAGCTATTGTGTCATGGCGGATGAGACAGTCAAATCTCTAAATTTTGTGCTCCTTGTCGAAGCACACAAGTGTTTATATGATGTGATACAGAGATCGTATATACGTGTTGTATGTGTAAGTATGCCGGGGCTATATTTTCATCTGACGAGGATGACATTTTGTTCGCAACTATGGAAACAAGAGACTAAAGTTGATTTCGTTAAGTACACAAGAGCAACTCAACTGAAGTTGTGGTCGCATTGCAGTTGCGTTGCCATTGCTAGTTGCTTTTGGTGAGATCACGGCCTAAGGCCTAAGGCCGTGTTCTCACCAAAAGCAATCGGCGATCGCAACGCAACAGCAACGACACTCGGCGCTAATGTTTAAATGCACGTGTTTCCACCTACTGAAAGGCAACTCAACTGCAACGCAACCAGTTGCAAATTGGTTTCATTTAAACATTAGCGCCGAGTATCGTTGCTGCTGCGTTGCGATCGCCGGTTGCTTTTGGTGAGAACACGGCCTTAAACAACATATTTAGAAGCAGATTGTAGTTGCTAGCGTAGAAAAGCAGTTTTATACATCGCTACATTTTATATACGTGTGTGTTTCATTCAACAATCGTACTTGTCTACTATATCAGGAAACTGCCACAAAAGTAGCAACTACTTTTGATATTGAATAGCTGCTACTTTTGATATTGAATAGCTGCTACATACTGCTAACGGTTGCTAGATGCTACAAAATAGCAGTTTGCTTCCTAGCAACCCATCACTAGTTAGTGCCATCAAGAACAATGTTAATCCCATTTAAAGTTTTATCGCCTATATTATGTCTGCAGAAAACCATTACTTTGGACTTAGCAGAATTGATACACAATGAATTATCCGTTACCAACTGCAATGGCATCTAGGTTGACCTGCATCTTACCCACACCACGATGTAAATCGGAAAAAAATAAAGGAATGATATATTTATTTATCATCAGCGTACGACAAATATTTACAGATATTTAGTTTTGTTAACGAAAACCAAGAATAAAGGCGCGGGGCCACTGCACGCGAAGCGAAGCTAAGCTCAGCGAAACTAATTTCCTTGAAAATTAGCTCCTATGTAATCTTACGCGGACGCGGCAACTAAAGCTAAGCGAAGCGAAGTTAGGCTAGCGAAAGATGCGCGTATGATTACATGGGAGCCAATTTTCAAGGAAATTAGTTTCGTTGAGCTTCGCTTCGCTTCGCGTGCAGTGGCCCCGCGCCTTAAATCAAGTACATAAGCGGACCAACTATGCTTCCCTGCGCTACATTCTTATCAAGCTCCAATGATTGGAGTAAACATTACGCAGCATAACCCTCTGTTTACGTCCAAAAAAATATTGACGAAAAACTGTATAGCACTGTCACCGATGCCGATATAATGTAAAATTGCTAACAACACTTTATGATCGAGAGAGTCAAAGGCCCTAGTAAAGTCCAACAGCACTGAAACCCCCACCTCAACCCATCTAAAGTTTTAAAAATAACATTAGTAAGTGCGCACAGCAATGTCGCGCATCCTTGTCCCTTGCGAAACCCCGATTGCATAGAAAAAAATTCATGTGCTCCAAGTATTTTCTTATTTGATGATTAATTAATTTTTCAAGTATTTTATTAGTAGATATAATTTGAGGGTAAATATCATTTGAGATCAAGAAACATCACAGCATTGGGTAAGTAAATCTGCAGTATAATAGAATTTTTATACATACTTCCAATTACCATATTCTTGAGTTGTAATCAGGTATAATTTAATATTTATGGAATACTACATGGTACATAACTTATGAAAATGTTAGGATATATAATGTTTTATGTATTAATCGTATGTAAAAAGACGTTGAAATATATATTTATAAGAGTAACTGTTTCATAGCACTTAACAGATCATTATGATAAATAAAAATCGTGGTGTATGAATTCCATAGTTTTGAAGATAGTTTCAGCCGAAAATTAGAGTAGAAATAACTTTCAATAGTAAAATTACATGCACCAAGTAAGCATTCAAAGAAATTATCAATCTCTTTCTCATTTTACCAGCAAATAAAATTATCCATGAAAAAAAATTACTGTATTTTTTACATTGTAGTGGGGTAGGTTGCATAAACCCATGCTGTTATCTAAGCAGAATTCAAAAACGCGCTAACAATAAGTGTATGTCAACTTATAACAAATACTATTAGATTGTTTTTCATAATACTTTTCTAAAAAACAACAATTAATGAGCTTCAACCAAAAGCTCTCACCGGAGATTGCAATCTTTGGTAAGAGACTTAATACAGAATCCAAGAATGCTATTATGTATATACATACATAATAGCATGTTATGTGGAGGTACACATATTGTTTCTGTGTTGTTTGATCACGCTTTAACTACAATGAGACGAGAAAGTGTAATAAAATAGCTTTCATCGTCTAATATTTTTGTTTAATATAGTACTAGGAAATTCATCATTTTTTTTTTGCAATGACCTTTGCGACTTATTGTTACATTGTTAAATGGGTCGATACAATAACCCCTATCACTAGAAATCTTGTAACTTTTACAGTGATGTGTCATCTAAGTACATACAAGCTTGGCTAAACCATAACATTAGCAAGGTAGTATCTTTTCTCCCGTCGTAATTGCACATACTATGTCGCGCCGTCGTCACTGCAGCTGTAAAACTTAAGCACTCAATATATTTTTAAACAGAGGCTCTCTTAAAGAATTGATTGTCATACTTTGTTGGTCATACACTTTCTTTGTCCAGTTCTATTTTCTTCTTGCACCAATACGTATTTAGAGCATATTAATATACAAGATGCTTTGAATGTTGTAAATGATATTCACCTAAATTTTATAATAAACAAATTATTTCAGGGAACTCGCTTTATTATTAGAAGTATTTATCTGTTTATTCGAAAGGCGAGTACAAATGTGGCGAAACGGAAGTGTATGAGACGAAGGTATCATAAAGCACGTTTTGCTTTCTTGTGCATGTGTTTGTAGGTATATAGGTATTCAAATTCCAGGAATCTATTCGACTATTTATTGTAAGGCAACCCATCGAGTGTCGTAAAACGGTTTTAGTAAAATAAGTAACTTGTTTATACTAGCCCATGGTTTAGAAGAATTCTCTGTTTGATGGGTTGGCGTAATAAAATCCTTGAATTTCCACCTTTCGAAATTTACAAACACAAACACAAAATAATTCTGGAACCGTTCAATCAGCAATGTCAGTCCTTTGCCTTTCCAATGCAAAACAATCAAACACAATGTGGTGGGCCATTTTATCCTCCTCGTTATGTAGTCTACATATACGCTTATTTTTAAAAGCTATATTTGGTTTGGTTTGGGTGCTTCAATATAGCTGATGTTTTCTTATGATTCACTCAGACACTGCACTACACATCGCAGCTCTGGCTTTGCAGAACCCCTTCTTGATAGCGTGTTTGCAAATTCGTGGCCTGTTTGTTAAATATATGCTTATACATCCCGATTCAGATCAAAGTAACTTTGTTGTGGGCAACAAATTCCAAGGTAGTTTGGAGATTATCTGATACTCTACCCGGTAGTGTAAGAATTAGCTCACGCTTGAGCTGATATTGTATTTTAATGTCTATATTGTTAGTATTTCCCTTTGGTGATGGTATATTGCCCTAATGGCATATACGCTTTGCGGTTCAAAGTTTCTCCATAAATACCGTCTAACCTCCTAGTTTTGTGTGTGAGTTCCTGATTTCTGTTTTGTCTCCACTCATCCCAATCCAATATAACGTCGAAGAGTTTGTCGCAGAAAAACTTCGATATTGTAATGTTTTTTATTCTTAAAACTGTTGTCGGGGTTTAGAAAAAAATACACAAGCGATATATTTAAATTAACTTGATTTATTAACACACTTACGAACTACTTAAAGTCTAATAAAAGAGATCAAAATAAACACTAAAATTAAATCACTCACTACTTACTATTAAAAATGCTTATTAATTAAATCACTTAATTACTAATGTCTTAATTTATGTAAACGATTTATTTGTACGGATATTTATATCACACGTACTAATTCGCTCGTATTTATTTCCACTCGCTATTTGCTTTACCGCACAATTCAAAACTCGTATCGACTGACTCACTGCGACCAATCCCCAGGCGTTATTTTATATCTGGCGCGAAACTACGAGATTTCTCCAGAAACATCTAGGGCGTGCTTCTAGATTCAGGAGAATAATCACGAATCTTCGACGCGGTACTGCCCTCTGTCATTCCTTGTACATAGTTCCTTATTCAGCTAGTACGTGAGCGCCATCCAGGAGCGCTTAACACTACCTCGTCGTATGCTATTACCCTACTAGTCAGCGCTCAACAGCCTTTATCCACTCTTTGATGGTGGCGCTCAGGTTTTTGCTGGTAGTCCACAATATGAAACTTCTTCTGAACCTGGAAAATACACAATATTTGGTAAGTACACCATACTACGGCCTGGAAAAATATTTTGATAATAGATAGTTTATTAGTAATGCTTATTTCGTTAGTTTATAAGTTATAATTATTTTATCACTTTTGACATTATTCCATAAGTTTTGTAAACTTCTTTCTGGGAAATAAACGATTATTGTTATTATTGTTATTAAAATGTTTGTGAAGAATGCTCCTTTAGATATAGTTTCTACAAACGAATTTGCTCCATGATTTCTTCTTTTAATCTTTTTGACAAACATGCTCAACTCGTAGGTTTACTATAAAATATTACCATTGGCTTACCGACAATACAAGATTGCTAATGTTGAGGGATGATGTAAAAGATTTCAGAGAATCGAAAATCTCAAATACTGGGACTATTACAAATCTCTGCAAAAGTTAGCAAGCAAAACCTCTTAGGGTTTGGAAAATAGCGTATTATATCTGTCGGTTAAGTTGTATAAAAGCATCAAAGAGTAAACTAAGTAGACGCGGTCGTTGACCATATTATCTGCTAGGCTTGCCGGGCTGCAACCGCGTCCTGGATTTTCCTCTCGCCAATGTTTCGTCGCCACTCGCAAAGGGTATCTTCAGGGCAACTGCTACAGTTGTTGACCTGAAACTTGCGGCAGTAGCAGCAGTTTATTGCTGTTTTTTTTATTTTATTTTAATTTGCATCCAAAAATTCTTTTTTGTTACATAACACTGCAAAAACAATATAAACGTGAACAAAAGAGTTCAAAATTGTTTAAAAAACACGAATAAATTACATTACAATGACGTACAACATTTTAGAAATCTGAAACGTGATTCTAAACGCAGCGAAGCAAAAAGGATGTTGCCTACAGACTACCATTCGAAAGTACCCATTCGTATGCGCAAATATATATGACATATAGATATGACTAGCACACATCAACCGCGTTGAGACATTAACAGCCATCGAGACTTTATTTTAAATTGGCGAAGAGAACTAGATTTCAAATGTTCTGATACCGGTGTATTTTTTTATAAATGAAAAGGATCTGTCACATATGAATGTCCTGAGTAATGATATAAGGGGGATATAAGAAAACGGAACCGACAGCGTTAAACCTTGCAGTTCTCTTTTTTTCATACTCATCCAATGGTGTCTTTTAGTTTATAGGATAGGTAATTATATTTCTGATTTCATGGATATATCTTAAATATGCATTATGGACTTCCTGGATACGGTTTACTGAAAGAACATGTAAGCTAAGCAGAAATTATAAACCTCTTAACAATATGGAAAACGGGAGGGAACGAATGAAACACAGATTGTTTTCTTTAGTAGCCTTCTTAACAACCCATTGTAGTGTATAAATCGGTTTTGATACATTTGCTTATATGTTCACGGATTTGTAACATATCGTCCATTGTTAATCCTAAATTATTAGTGGTGGAAGCAATAGGTGTTTCATCATTACCAATTTCTGATATAAGTAGTTCACTTACTTAAAGTATTGCATGCGCTTGTGTTCCCAAATAACAGTATTTTTAATTTAGCAGGGTGAATTTGTAAACCATAGCTAACCACAACATCATAAGCAAAGCGCGGCGGTTTTAGGTTTTTGACCCCCACCATATCCCCACCACACACCGTTGCGATTGGTAGGGCAAGTGGCGAGCCAGAGTGGCACGCCTAACAGTGCTATCTCGGTATTGCAGCTGTATATCCGTACTTATATGGGTTTTATTTGGAAAGTCAGCGTAAAATAGGCTAATCGTATACGCACAGCAGCATAATATCTATCTTACTAAATACTTAATTGTTTAAATGTATTGCAGTTTATTTTTAGTTCTTACTGATTTTTTGCTAAAGTCCTTAGCAGGTAGTTTTTAATCTTCAGAGTTTAGAGTTTTTATTTTCCAAGAGGTACCCAAGTTTTTATTATAGAAATGTCCATTACTTTCATTTTCACTGTCTTTACTGCATTATTATGTGATCTACCAGTTTTTTTCTTACCAGTTCTACCAGTTAATGATTTTGAAAATAATTTCTCGTTACTTAAAGGTGCTTTGGTACATTGTAATATTTGCGATGTAAATGTACAATGTCTCAAAAAAATCGCATTTGACCCAACATGTTGCTACTAAAAAAAATGCTATAGAAGGCAACTTTTACAAGGATCTATGCAACGTTTTTGCTGCTGTAAATATTCCGCTTCATAAAATTCAAAACCCTATTCTAAAACCATTTTTAGAAAAATATGCCAGTATGCATGTTACAGATGAATCTAGTTACGCAAATTTTATTTGCGAAAATCTTTTTCAAGAATAATGGAAAACATGAATGTGGTTATTAGAATTTTGCATATAACAATATACCTACACTACAAGCCCTACCTAATTGAATGTCGTGTATCCGAATTCCAGAAATTGTAACTTCTATTGTTCCTGATAGTTTAAATGAAATTTTGCAAAACAATTACATTAGAACTCTGTTATTTGTGAGTGAAACTACGCCATACATTCTCACGCTCTACATCGCGTATTTGAATTTATCAGACAATTTTTTTGAATGTAGACACCTTTAAAAAAGATATTTTTTAAAAGCGCCACACAGAACAGCCCTATATAAAGAACTATGTCCACACCTTCCCTTACCACCTAAGCCAGTCATTGCGCGGTGGAGTACGTGGCTAGAAGCAAGTTTATTTTATAGTAAAAATATTAAAAGTATAAAAAACGTTATTTTCAATTTAAAAGTAGTATTAGAGACTGTAAGATTGTTCTTCAAAAATCTACTTTAGAACAGCAATTAAGTTATATTCAACGTGATTTTAGTCATTTACCAGACACAGTTATTTATTTTGAAAACCGAAATTTATCACTAGAAGAAGGTATTGATAAGCTGAAATCTACTCTCTCTACACAGAAAAAAAAATGTGGAAAAATTTAAAACAATTATAAACATCTGCACAACAATTTCAAAATTCACACAAAATTGTAGTTAATAATTTAACAGATTATATCAAACAAATTGTGTGATTTCTTTACAGAATTTTATGTGACTGTAAACATTTAAAACGTTTCGGATTTTTTAATAAATGCTAAAAAAATGTGCAGAGTAGAATGCATCTAGATTTTTCATTTGTGTATTGCCGTTTATATACAAGCCTATTTTATGTATGTAAATGTAAGGATATATGGTATTTGGATAAATCCTAAATGAGGTAAATGCGGGAGTCGTAATAAGCTGCCGTATTTTACTAATTTAATGTATAAATGCCGTATTTATACATTAAAATTTTTCACTAAATATTTTTATTTCATGAAAATAGTTGAAAATAAACAAATAGCATTTCATACAAAATATGAATTCTAATGTGTAGGTTTATTTTCTTAGTTTTCCTATTTTTATACTTTTAGTTTCAGTTATCACATAATAATTAGTTTTAAATTAATTATATATCTTTCTAGGGCTAATCTTGATCATGCGAGGTATGAGTTATTAAGCGTGAGTGTAAATACAAGGACTGCCTCTACACAACATTGTTAAATTTTTTCAAACAATTTTTTACAACAATATTTTTGTCCTTTTTTCTTAGTCGAATGTGAATTAATGTACAAAAATTGTAATAAAAATTTACGCGATTGTGTTACAAATTGCAGTAATTTTTTTCACACTACGCTGTTGCAAAATTTTCCAAACAATATTTTTCTGTGTAGTTTACAAGGTATTTCCGATGAGTTTCGCTGTCAATTAAAACAGAAAATTGAAAGTATATTCAACGAAAATCCTGATCTTAATATATTAAAGCAAATTATTAATAATAATTTAGAAAGAGGATGTAAATACGAACAATAATTCCATTCTTTCATCATCCACCTTTAAGTAGTGAGGATGTCGAAAAGACATTTTCGTTATTTAAAGATTTATTAACGCCAAAGCGACATGGTCTTACCCGAAACATTTAAAAATGTTAGCGATTATTAATGTAAATAGCTCGACTTCGCATACATAAATATACAGGGTGTTGGGTAAACAGGCGCCAAAAATTCAAGGGGTTATTCGTTGGCTTATTCTAAGAATATTTTGTCCTATGATGATTTTTGAAAAACCCCTTTGTTTTGAGGATACAGGGCGAACAAGATTTGGGACAACCATGTTCGATATTCGTTGAAATCATTAATGTAAATAAAAGTAGGGTGTACACCAATGAGTTTATCAAGTACAAAAAATTGTTTACATACATGAAATGCATGTCAGTCATCTCGGCGTTCGTATACATCATGATAGAGGATTTCACTAACTATCAAAGACACGTCAAACAGCCAAACGTCACTCAATCTAAACAACGACCGATGATACGTATTCAAATGAAATCCACTACTAGATAAAACAGCCGTTTCATGTGGTCGAGATCGAAAAAATAACAACGCATGGTAAACAATTTTTCGTCGTATCGCCCGACTGCCGTGCATTTTCAATCGGTATCTGGCGCTACCCTCACTAAGTATATACGCTGCCTACTTGGGGGAATGAGTGGAGCTCTTTCTACGTCCTTGAACTATTTTCGCCGGGCTTTGATTATAAGTTTCACCAAGGTCACCATTTATATCTATAGCAGCCGTCTCCGATTCTAAAAGAAATACACAACTGGAGATCGTTCGCAAATAAGTGTGCTTTCATGTGATTGAAGTCATTGGTAAAAGACGATGAGTACACCGAAACACTGAAAAAAAAGTAGAGCTCAAAACAGATGGCTGAGGCACGCCGTGGCATACCTGTAGTAGCAAAAAGGTAGCATTATTTTGCGTTAATACAATATGACGTATTGAGATCTGCAATAAAAAAAACTACGCAATAACGCCAGTGCGCTTTCATAGAAACACAACGCTCGCAATATATCAAGAAAGAATTCGTGTTTACGGAGATGATAGTTTTCGGAAAATCTAAAAGTAAAGAATTTTGACCAAGTCTTGATCCATGTCGCTGAAAGTATTAACTGTTATATAAAGTACGGCTGCAGTGCAAGAATGGTGATCTTGTATATTTTGTGTTTTAAGAATTGGAAGCCCAAGAGCTCATTTCCAACAATTATGCAAGGTTTAGTTAATTGAGAACAAAAGCGAAGCATTCGAATATTTACATCGTCTGGTAAGGAACATCTTCAGGGATGTTCTTTTAATTCTTTCCATTATTTTAGAGAAATCTGGTAAATACTTAGGTCGAAGATGCTTAAATTTGGAACGATTATTAATCTTGGGAATAGAAGTAACTAAAACTATATTCTAACGGTTAGGAAAAACTGCAGCCACAAAACAAGTTTATAATGTGAAAATTTAAAAGATTGTTTCTTTTTGTATGGCTTGAAACCTTATGTCCATTTTGATGGACGCCATGTATTTTTAAGCTAATATAGAACACATAAATAAATAGTAGGGGAAGGTGGGGCAAGATGGGAACATTAAGGTTTAGAACACTGCATCAGGATTGCAAATTGATATACCAGTTATAAATACGCTTGTTGTAATCTTTAAACATTTATCTGCTGATGGATGAATTTACAATTTTTCGATGGGTACTCTTGATGTTGTGAGAAAATTTTGAAAATAAATGTGTAAATACACCATCTTGCCCCACCATGGGGGCAAGATGGGGTTCCAGGTGAGTTAAGAATGGGTCGTACCATAAATCTAGGTAATAGGTAAAAAAAAAATAGATTCTTAAAATATTCTTAAAAACATGCAGGAACAAAGCTTAAACTCTTTAAACCGGAACTACTTAAAATAAAAAAAATACAATAACGATAAGAATATTAAACTTAATCTTCACAATTGAGATTATAGAAGATGAACACATCCACGTTATTCGCACAGCCTCCATGTACCTAACCTCGCCATCGATAGCATTGTATCAATACTTCCTCTTACAATACCAACATTGAGCGTCGTCTTCCTCAACAGAAGAACTTAATTATTTCCTTGACGTTTTCTAAAAATCTATCTCTTTGTTTCCCTTACAAAATTCGGCTTCTAGATCTCTTCTGTTTTCTTCTTTGTCATTTTCTTTTTCTTTAACTCTCCCTCAGCACTTCTAGTTGCCTTAGGGATTCTCCAGACTTCTATTTTCTTGTAGCAGATTTTTATACGTAGCGCTTGTAAGGATTGTTGTCTTTCCCTTGTTACGCTTTGATTGAACCTGTACTTTATTCCTAACATGAGAAATAGACATTATGTCTTCGAGAAAGCATAATGGCATGTCCAGGCATAACGAATCAGACTGAAGAGTGAGATAATGATGTCCCCATGTTGCTCCATACCAATAACTCCATCTTGCATCTTTGGGACATTTTCTGGTTATGTTATAATAACATATTAAATATTTGAAATAAACAAATAACACACTATATAAAATACATGCAGTACATGTCATTAATAAGCACAAAAAAGTGTAGTTGTAAATAATTTACTTATGCTTCCGATACTGGCCGTTGAACTAACCATCAAAATAATAACGAAATTCTGGAAATTGCAAAGTTCACGCATATACAGCAATAACTTTGTTACTACGACTAGTAAAGTTTCCTACATTACAACAAACATAAAACAGCGCTTGTCAATATTAGGACGGCTATTATTTGACAGATACTTACTGCCGTTTGTAGATAAGACGATGTCCCCATCATGCCTCGTGGCCCCATCTTGCCCCACCCTCCCCTAATAAAAGTTGTTTGTATTCAATTATATGTATTTTCTATCATATTGCAAAGTATTATACTTTCATCTAACGAAAAGTATAGTCTTTGGAATATATGATTATTTATTGGAAAATTTTCAAAACCTGAAGGGGATGTCGGGTACAGTTTTAAGCAAAAATTAAAGGCTATATATGTTCTAATTATATTGTATTTTTTATCGCCATTGAAAATAATTTGTGTAATAGCGTTTTTAATTTTTCTTTAAAACTGTACCCGACATCCCCTTAAAAACTGTATATATAATCTTTAACCATATTTTTTTTTTAAGTTATTTATGCCTTGTTTATTAAAACATAATTTAAGATTTAATAATTAAAAGAAATATGTTAGCGTGTAATACAGAATTTCAAGAAATATGCAAATGACAACGCAAACGAGAAGTTCTTTTTTATTAAAACAAAATTGTGCAATATTTTCCGTTTAAAAAGCGCAATGAAGTCCTTCGAAGCTTTCAAAGTACCGGTTGCGAAATGGTATCCGTCTAAATTACAGTCGTGCACGGTACAACGTACGAATTAACTTAATCCGGACGTTTTAAGCGCCGATTACGCTCGTATACATAAAGCCACGAAAACCGAAAGAATGGTAAAAATGTGACGTTTGGCCGTACGTTTCGTAAACATTACGCTAAAGTGACAAATTAAACGGAAACAGTTGCGCTGCCGAAATCCGACAATACGAGCGCACAACGCAACCGGCGGGGTTGAAGAAGAAAAAAGTTATTAATCCCGTGGACCGTAGAAAATGGGAAATTCGTACGAGCCCCGACGCAAACTACACGCAGATGCGTCGTCCCGTACCTAGACCGGCATACGAACGTTGCGTGCGCGTTTAAATACGGCCAGTTTGGCGCGTCAAACTCACCGTGAAAAATTTTACGTACACTAAGGGCGCAAACCTAATTATTTCGACGGGGTTGCTTAACGCAGTAGGCAATAGGTAGGTAGTAAGGTAGGTAGACTGTACGGGGCAAAACCTGTAAACTGGTATACGCGCGGCGAAAGAGCAAGATCGACGATGCACACACAATTCATTCAGAAGTATTAACATTGGTAGTTCTGCGGTGGCGAGACAAAGAAGGAAAGTAAAGCTCCTCTCTTCTGAAGTTGAACGTAGGTAGTTCTTTATTCTGCCCATTGGCTCCATACACCAGTCGGTTGCGGTCTCTAGATGAAAGCAAACTGTTGTGATGATTATGTCCTTTTGAAGATCGCGCTAAGCCGATTCGGCGAGATGTTCTCTTACACAAATCTTTTTTTTTAACTTTGTTTTTGACTTTGTCGTCGCACTGCCTCCGTGCGTGTATAGAATTACCGGCCCGGCGTCGTCCATTATTTACTTAAAAATAACATGTCTTCGCCTCATTTATCACGAAATTAGAGCCGGGGAGGAAAAAGAATATTCATTCCCTCCTATCGATATACCGTTCCCATCCTAGAAGCGAATTATTTTAACGAATAAATAACGAATGCGTTTCTACGCTGATAACAGTCCGGATATTGTATTCCTCTAATCGCGCGCCGAGTTTCGAATTTCACGTGTTTTCGCGAAGTTTCTCGCGAATTGTTGTGTTCTGTGTGTGCGCGGATTTTCTTCTCTACGTTACTACGAACGCGGTGTGATTTGTATTTGTGAACTTTTGATTTTTCGATGAACGCGTATTGATGATGGACGATTGTTGTGATTATTAGTGGGTGTACGGCATAAATGTGAACAGTGCTTCGAAGATAATTATGTAATGTGAGTATTTAGCCTCTACACTTATATTTTTTCAATTCTCTGTCGATCTTAAAAAACCTTATTCAACATCTAAATATATTTTTATGGAAGCTATTTAACTTACATCAACAGGAAACTAGATATTATATAAGTATCCAATTTACAAAACCGCAACTCACCGCTGTAAATATGAACTATTCCAACAATCTTTAACAATGATGATAATGTGAATTGTGGCTACTTCAAACAGGCATTTAAAATAAATATAGAGAACCAATTCGCATCCGCACCATCAATTGTTGCTGTTAAGAATTTTATAATCATGCTAACCATCCATCCCATCTTCAGTTTTGTTATTAGCACCACCATAAATTTGTTTATACATACATACTATTTTTGGTATACAACTTAATTTTTAAATATTGCTTATTTTATTGTTAAATCTGCAACACTGTGGAAAACTAATAAAAATAATTCGGTTCATCGACAACTCCTATAAAACATGTGTATTTATTATTAGACAGATCTATAATCTAACGTATTTAAAGTGCCAGCTAATGTTTACGAACAGTACATAATAATCTACATTAGATTGTATTGAGAGGTATTATAGGCTGTACATACTTTTAGATATTCGCATAGTTCAGTCATTTCATTTCTTTTTTATTGTGTGGTAGTAAATAAATCGTTTTTGTTCTTTATTGCGTTATAAGTCAAAATTAAAATCGCTTAATTGCTTTTACTTATTACTTTTCATTTGAATAGCTACGTTTCGTTGAATACTTATCAATATCTTCAGGCTTCAATCAGAAATTAATATTCCAATTTAGGTTGTTTTTCTTCTTTTCAAATGTAATACTTATTCCATGATCATTATATATTTGGGGGAATTAGAAGTAATGAGGTGTAAGTGCATTATTTATAGTTATGGGCAAGGAAGCTACAAAGTTGCTAACCAGCGATTTCCTACACAGTAAAAAAAGTATTGAGAAATTACAATAAAATGACTATATTATGTAACTGCATTTCTAAGGTAGGTCAGCTGTATTTATTTTGTATGAGCTGTAAATTTACAAATTTCAATGTAATGAGAAAATATCATTCTGTGAATTTACTTCTCAATGGTAATATTATTGTTAAAACTGCAACTCTACACTAAGCATACAGTTTACAGTAGCTGAAAAGGGTAGAATTCGTGTCTAAACGTGATTTTAATTTGTGTAGGGAAGGAACGATTTTTTTTTGTTTATATATACAATAAGGTTCTTTCTTTTTCTCAGCACAGTAAATTCTAACTTATTTTTAAGAATAAAAATATTGTAATTATTCATTTCTGTCGTTATCTCCTTTACACAGTAAACCATTTATTATTGTTTAGAACATATACTTGCACTTAGCTTATACAATTAGACCAGGTAGGGCGTATTTGGCAGCAGTTGCCTTTGTTATAGCACAGTCCATACATTAAAATCGGTGTGCATTCTCTCATACATATGCTGCAACGCATGGTTTTCTTCCCGTATGTTCAGTGTAATGTAGATCAATTATTTTCAAAAGTTTATTTCTTCTTTTTTTATATTTAGTATGAATACTTTGCTATTGTTTTTGCAGAAACGTCTTCTAAGTATAAGCGGGTTATACTCAAAAATGACATTTGCTGTCTGTGTTATACGTTCTCGAACAGGTTGACAGTATTAACCTTAAGACATGGTGCGCAAACACATTGCTGCTCTGTTGGAGGGTCATCTGTAAATTCTTTAACTTGCTGTGAAGGATAAACTTCGTGTAACCTTGAAAATTTTACGGGAGATCACAATTACAAAGATATGTGCCGCTGATAAATGTTACTGTAATCTTTTTTACTGTGTACAAAATATTTTTTGTAAGAGTGAAAAATAACACTAAATAAATAAAGTCGCGTGTGTAATTTTATTTGCAAATTAACCCTTAACTATGATTTTGGATACTTAAATCCTTTTACTTCTGACCGTCTCATCTGTAATATGTAATTATGCTTATCTAAAATTTTCTTTTTTTCCTTTACAATTACTAATATTACCAAATTACCAAAATCATTGTCAAGGTCTATGTACGGGAATTTATACTGCACATAATATTTGATGTTGGCTTGTGTAACTCTTCTTCTTTATCTGTTTTAATGCGAAATAAAACAAATCGTGTAATAATCATTATAGTACAATAGCAGGATTAGTAACATGATATTAATTTGTAGTTGGGTCTGAAAACGTTTATAAGTATCCCACTAAACTTGGCTAAAAAAAGAATTAATAGGAGGGACTACGCGATTCTAAATTGGACCTATAACCCAATAAAAAACAAATACAGCACTCCAATTTTGAGTTTGATTTCGACAATTTTTATAATCTGTCGGATTGTGTGAATTTGAAAAATATCAAATTTATGGTAGGATTCCATGCACATAGCGTAGCGTCTGTAAGATCATATGTGTGGCTGTTAGGATGTATTTTGCATGCTTACAGATTTACAAATAACCTTACAGGCGCTACAAATATGCATAGAATCTCATCATAATTAAAAAAACCAAGAATAGTTATAGTACCGAGACCGAAAACTGACTTTTTTTTGTTTCGGCCGGATCTTAAGTATAGCCTGAAAGTAGGCGAGAGAGGAATAAAAATACTTTTTGACAATTGTGCATAGGAATTTGTTTAGGTGACTTTAATATGACATTTAGCAGCCATATAATTTGACGTTTACATAGGCAAACTATACTGAAATCAAATATAAGTACACAAGAAACGATTACGTTTAGGTTGCCTTTAAAAGTTGCACTTTTAGTCAAGGTGGCTTAAACCATCATTTTTATCATGTTTTTGCTGTAATGACTGAAAATTCTAAGAATTTCAAAACATTCTAGATACAAAAAAAAATAAAAAATAACAAATTTACTTCAGTACTTACAATGTAATCTTGAATCAAAAACTTAAAAAATACACAAGTGGTATTTAACGTTAAAGTGATGGTGGAAAAAAATCAATCTGGCAAAAATGTGCATTGATATCTTATACTTATATATTTAACTTCTAAATTTGGATTTCCTATTGAGATATTTTAGGGGCGAGCTACGTTCTAGAAACACCCGGTATACTAAAAGCATATGGAATTTATAAGCTTGTTGAACAGTGCCCATATACTTTGCTATCAATACTACTATTAAGATTTATGGATCCATAAGTATCGACAGTTATAACAACTATGTTTAAGTTTATCGTTTTGATGTGATTAAGAATTGAGGGAGTCTGTTGTGGCTCCACTACTTGGTTATAACTATCGATAGCTAACAACACTAACACAAAATAGGTAACAAAAGTGTCGATAGCTTTACCTTGTCAAAACCATCAATAGTACACGTTAGTCACTATTTGTATTAGTGGCTAACACAACTTCAACTTGGGACTACTTTCCACTTTTGATAAATTGTGTTGATAAAGCATTGGTACTAAAATCTTCTATTACTGGTCAGTTAATATTCAAATGTGCGTGATAGGATTTAAAAATAGGAGCATTGTCTACTTTTGAATAATATAATTTATTACATGTTTCTAGTGGATAATATAGATAACTATATTAATTTAGTTCATACAGGTATATTTTTTGCTAATGTATGTTTGATTGTCCTTAAGTTAAGTGAGTAATAATAGGTAAATAAATAAATTAACAAGTACACTTCCTAATTCCTTTATTAATATACTATGGGATCAAATTGTTTTGGCTACTATTTTCGGGTGTTACTAACGTCTTGCTCAGGCCTCAGTATGACACATAATAGTCAGCGGAGTATAAAAAACTAGCAAACAGTGTGATTATAGTTATATGATTTGCCAACCAGACGTCGCGGGAAAAGAATTGTCCGGCTGCAACAGTCAAGCGATTATTCAAAAATTACGAATTAGGAAGTGCACTTTGCAATTTATTTATTTATCTATTTTTGCTAATTTTGTTGGATAAATAAACAATTAAACTAGCGTCAATAGTTACATGAGTATCTTGGGTGCAGCTTTAAGTTCACCTTAATAAAATCGTAATGCTTAAACTATGGACGTTGCGATGATTTAATCCTTTAGTGGCTAAGTATATAAAAGTCTTTAAGAACTTAGTGACTTCTGCCTTAACGGCGATGATGTGAAACCGCAAGAATTGGTGAAATATATTTTTTTTCAGTTTCGTCGGTGCAAACATTGCCAATGTAAGCCCCGAAAGACTAATTAATGAATTCCTGTTATTTTATTAACTATGCACTGCTGGTAATATACAGGAAGTAATCAATACAACTGATAATTCATTATTGTTTGTCTCTGCATGAAGCTTGCAGTACAAGAAAGTTGTCTTACTAACGACTCTTACAATTTCATGATGATGATACGCACTTTATACAAAGATATACAAGTAGAAAAAATCCTTATAGGATTGGATTGTTATGTCATATACAATTGAAAATATTTCTTTTGGATTTGGGTATGTACAATATACCTTCTAATTGCACATACGAAGTGTGAAAGAATTTTTTGGCTTTTGAAGAAATGCCAGTACGATTTGTTGAATAAGTCAGAAACACACAATTACAATATTTTGAAATTATATATTGAAAAACACTTAAAACAATTAATGTCGTGTACCTCCACATGAAACATTATAACATGAAGTTACGCAAGATATTAGGTTATGCAATATATTGCGACCTAAAGAGTAAACCGAATTTTACCGAAGCAAACTATCACAAGTTAAGATATAATAATATATTTTCTCAGGAGAAGTAATTCAACTTTTTATTGTTATCGTCCATGCTCCCGTATTGTTCAATGTGTAACTAAATTTAAATTCTAATGCAGGGATATATATTTTTTATATTATATTTTGTTTATTTTCTATATTCCTGTCCAATAAATTTTCATAATTTTAAAAGAATTCTGTGTAAATTACTCATAAAAATATACTCATTGCATTTACATTTTGGAAACTTGCTGTTATATTTTTAACATTAAGGATTCTATTCCCACTAATTCTGACTTCCATCAATATGACACTCGTGAAAAACCGCAACTTTCGTGCACCACAATACACTATGGCTATGACTTCTTCTGGGACGTTCAATTTGGGTATCAAAATGTTTAATAGATTACCTACAAGGATAAAAGAGAGTAGAACATACGGAATGTTTAGACATAATCTGCGAATTTATCTGCTAGAGAAACTTTTTTATTCCTTAAATGAATTTTTCGCTTAATTCCACAAGGACGATGTTTGCTTTTATGCATATTATTATTATTATTATTATACTTTTCCTTTTCATTTGCTGCTGTTAATTTTCAGAATAATTAATTATCTAAGCTGTGAATGTATGACTTATTATATGCACTTCCGTGTCAAATAATAAAATATAATAAAATATATAAAATATAACACAAATCATACACAACTTGTTTCGTAAGTTTTCAAGAACAACTAGAAATAAAAAAAAATCAAAAATGAACTAGAAATATGTATGTGTAAATAGTATTTGTGTCTGAGTAATTAACTCACTTAATTGAAAATAAATATTATTTTACACAAGAATCTAGTATATCTATTATTTTTTTCTTAAAATTGATTACAAATACAAAGCACAACTTATAAAATTTCATGAGATATGTAAAATTGTTGAATTTTACAAACCAAATCGATATTCTGTTTTAGTGTTTATTATTGCCATCAATATTTTGCTTATAATTAGTTGCGTTTATTTTATTTATATTTTAAAACTAACAGTAATGGTAAAATATCGTTTATTTATGTCACAAAATGTAATTATAAAGTAATTTTTCGTTTTCGAGAACCTCTATTTTACATAAATTAAAAGGAAACTTATAATATCAAAAGTATATAAATTGACCGGCATATGTGTCCAGGCATAAAGGAAAATCGTAAACATTTCATATTAATATCAAAGCGCGTTATTTATTTATGATTCTTTATAGCGCCACAGTCGGTGCGGTAATAAAGGAAGTTGTTTTGACGTTTGATAATTAACCGTCGAAAACATTCTTGGTTCGCCTTCCATTTCTCCGTTCCATTAACTAAATATAATAATAAACAGCAATCCTAGTGATTTAAACCAAAGAAAATTACACTCAATAAAAGGCGCAGCCGGATTAACATGTATTGTTTAATACATATTCAAGCGTACAATCTACAAAACTAATGAGCTGTTCTCTGATATTGTATTGTTTATAATAGCCGTGCCGCAAACTTCTCCGACTTTTACAGTTACTTAAAACAATTCTATTTAAAGATAGAATATCAGATCACCATAAATATATAATTTACACCCAAATTTAGAACCTAGCCTTTCTATTTACGCCAAAAACAGTTAGTTCTTATACCTACCTACATGATAGAGTGTGCATCTATAAATACCTGTAATAGGTGTTGTGGTGTGCTGGCTACTTTTACCATAGGAAATCTATAATTTGGTGATTCAAACCGAATTTTCCGTGATCAAACACATTTTGAATGGGGAAACATGCTATCAGCGTGTAAGGTGTGGTATATAGACAGATAATAACGCTTATATATCCTTAGTACTTTTTTTTACCGTATTTGTGGAGGTTATGGCGAAGCGAAAACGCTGAAAATATTTACATCCACATACAGTTAGGTCGGATTAGAGTAAATTTATGGAAATTACCGAAAATTGCATGTGTAAAAATACATAAATTTAACCAGGGATATTTATGGATACCGGACCGCCCCGTGTGGTAGTTATTGTATGTTATTGCTTCAATTTTCTCTGTAAAAGTTTGAATTCGCCCTGAAATTTGAATATTTGTGTTTCGAAACCTTTAAATCATTACTTTTAAACAGTTTAAGTGACATTTAGAATGCTTAATAGCAACTATCATCGTGTTATCAGTAGTTTTGATATTGTACTTTATTTCTATAATATATTTGTACAATTTTAGTTAGAAATTAAAAAAGCCAGGTCAGAAAAAAAAAATAAAAATAAGATTCCTTGCGATTATGGAATTTTATAAATAAGTTTACGAATATCAAAGGTATAACGAACTGTTTGCATGAGGAAAACAGTTCTTTTTACATAATAAACTGAAGGCGGTCTAAGTGAGAGTTTTGCAAACACCCGAACAATTAGTGGTTTTTTTTCATCTCGTTAAAGGAAGGGGCTATGCCCTAGGTGGATGAGCCATTCAAGTCTTCTTAGTGAATCGAATTATAATGACTCTCAAAGTTAAGGATTCGATTAAACGATTCCTGCCGACTTGTGATGATTCATGACTCGTCGTATTACGGATTCGAATTCAGAAGGTCCGACAAGCCGGCTAACACACTTTCGATTTAAAATTTAACTAAGCCATTGTTTTGTGCTGATTTGTGCCGTGAAGAAAAAAAAAGTGCTCTAACCGTTCTCGAGTTATTGATGATTTAAGATGAACAAGCCAACTTGATGCTGCGGGCACACTTTTGAATGTCCAAAATTTTACTTGCAATCGTTTTGTGCTGTAAAGAAGAAAATATGTGCTCTTACCGTTCTAGAGTTATTGATGATTCAAGATGCCAAAATAACTTGACGCTGCGGGCATACTTTTGAATGTTCAAAATTTGATTTGCAATAGTTTGTGCTTCTTTTGTGCTGATTTGTGCTGTAAAGAAAAAAAATATGCGCTCTTACCATTCTCGAGTTGTTGGCACCAACTTGGCGTTGCGGGCACGCTTTTGAATTTTCAAAATTTGACTGTGCTATCGTTTTGTGCTCGTGTTGTGTTGATTTGTGCTGTAACGAAAAATATTTGAGATCTTACCGTTCCTGAGTTATTGACGATTAAAGCTGGGCGACGCGTCGTTCTAACACACAGGTTTAATATGAAACTTAGACGAAAAAATATAATCGGACCTAATTTGAAAACTACTTTCTAGTGCAGAAACTTCGATAAAAATTTTCTAGGTTACATTATCTAATAAGTCGACCTACTTTAGAAAATAGACAAACATTTCATATACATCAAGCGTAACTTGAAATCGTAGCAATAGAATACTAGATAACAATTTTAACGTTTGAACAACCTTTTTCTAAGGAGGTTGCGACAAGTCAAGCTGGTGATAATCTTGACACCGACAAGCTTGTTGCAAGGTTGTCAAGATTCCTAGTTGACACGTGACAAGCTTTTTCACAAGGTTATTCAATAATCACACAGGCACACAAAAATCATCCTTACGAAAAGCTTGTGACAATTAATACCTTCTGCTGAAAATATTTTAATCCCTTTTAAAAATATTCAATAAAAAAAGAAAACTAAATTTATACTCTGTAACAAAAATAAGACGATTACTAGAGAGTTAACAAGTACAAAATACCACAGATGGAGAAAATAGAAGAAACCACTTACCGATTTAGACGACAAATCAGAGATATGTCTAATTGTTGTTTCCCCTGCCTTCCTCATTACTACATAATACGCTCATACGTACCCAGTTATCACAATAAAAGATAATTTTTGTAGTCCCTTTATGCATTTTCATAATGGACTTAGCCCGCGTCTCCATTTGATGTATTTATATACGGTTAGGTCAGGATCATAAACTCTAGATATTTTGGAAGCAACAACGCGTTTCAAGCAAAAATTGAATTGGGTACTTACTTACTTTTTTCTGAAAGATATTTTAAATTAACTAAAATTGAAACACAAATGACACAAACGCACACAACAAATAATGGCGGTCGATAAAAGGATGGCGGTAATTGCGGTTAAACAAAAACAAATCAATAGACTCAATCGATGAACGATTGATGCCGAATCACTCCGGAAATATACGAGGCCACTGTAAATGATACAATAAGCTTGTCATAACGTTGTCATTGAGGAGATTTTGTACATGTTGTTGCCGTAAAGGACCTGCAGTGACAATGTGTGGATTGTGTTGCAGTTATCTTTTACGCCAAGTTGTAAGTTATATTTTTATGAAAATGGTAGCCTTATTTTTAGAGTATTTCTAATATGTTTCTAACATTTTTAGAATACAGTGGTACGTTGTGCATGTATAAGTGTATTTACCTACAAACAATAAAATATATTATTATTTAAGGTAGCAGTTTTATGTTACTTTTATACACCTCAATAATTTTTGTCTCTAAATATTATAAAAAAAATATCACATAATCGTGGCCGATGAAATATTAGTCCTTTCGAGGTGAATAAAACAATTTATTCTAAAATACCTACAGTGTATTCTGTGTACTAATTAACTATTATTCTTGTGTTTAATCTGAAAAGGACTAATATTTTACAAAAATGATTTAAGCCTGATAAAGTCAATTACGAGAACATGCCTTCAAATAAATAATTTATTGGTAGTATTATTCTTACTATACATTTCACAGTTTAGTTAGTAGTAAGCAAATCCAATTAAGTAACAGTAGTAAGACAAAGCACCCACTGTAAGTAATATGGATATTTATAGCAATTAATATATGGTAACTAATACCAGCAAAGCAAATATTAACTCGAAACAATATAAAACATTTTAAAAATAATGTTTTTCATTTACCAGGAAAACAAAGTTATTTGGTGTTAGCCATCATTGCTAGAAACATTTACTTGCAGTAAGCAGTTTGATCATTTGTCACATATACAAACGAATTTTTTAGTTGCCAATACTAAAATTTCACTTACGGTTAGCAACATTTTTTCTCGGTGCCATTTCTTAACCATTTTTGGTTAATTGTACTATAGACATTCGCGATAGGTCTAACCGACATCTCGATAGACAACAATTCTACCCCTGCAAAACTCGCTAACACAGCGATAATTTTGGCGTTTTCGAAATCTAGACATTTTGGTATGCTTAACACTCGCTAACATTTCTGTACTAGTTATAGTTCTCATAAACCGGTTTCTTTACAAAAAAACTAAGATTAAAAACTTACCTGCTTAGTGTAACACTGCTAATGTCACTGAGTATATGTGAACCACAAATGCGCTAAACGCTAATACAAAATGTGAACGACAATATGGAATAATAATATTTCTCATCTAGGAAAACGAGCAATAATACTGTGCAATATATTGCCAGCATAATATTGACTGTCTCGGTGCTACCTTAGGGCGGTCAGATAAGCTCATGTTTATTCCTCTAACAAAAAGTGGTTCGTGTAGTCTACTAAACCTGGAAGCTGTGAGAAATCTGGAATCTGTTCAGTCTCTGGGGAGAAATGGCCTCGCTTACCCATCACTACCAGTTCTTATTTAAGTTGGAGTCAATAATATTCCCAGATAGCATGTAAGCTTAGAACAAGTTTTTCACTTGCTCAACTTTGAATTATCAACGGACCACTTGACAGTAAAAATGTTGTGACAACGTTTTTGTATCGTTTACGGCAACAAGCTTAACAGTGTAAACATTGAGAAAAGTTGACGTACCATTGAAGCTATGTTTATACGATGCTTCTTTTCGTGCAACAAGGGGCATGCAACTAGGTGCATAATGACGCATGCAACAGCGCATGCTTGAAATAGTTAAATAAATAGATATCATGTATTGGTCGTTGCATTAAAAAAGGCATCGTGTAAACGTATTTTTATAAAAATATAACTTACAACTTAGCGTAAAAGATAACTGCAACACAATCCATACATTGTCACTGCAGGTCACTTGTTTCATTTTAGTTATTGGAAGTTTTGGATTGGTGGTATTATGGAATAAATAGTAACAAAACCAGAAAATACGTTCTTTCCAATCCTTTTATTAGTAAAATATAATTGTCGACTTATGCCATCCTCTGGACACAATACGTCAATAAGAATTTAAAAACTACGTCATTTATAGAAGCACTATTCGCAAACATTTACAACAAAACAAAATAAGTAAAATAAAATGAGACAATGCACAAATTCAAAGTGGAAACATGTTAAAATTTGAATGCTTAGTGTTGTATGTGAAACCGGACTTGTTTCATTTTGTCACTTCGTTGAATGAGATAAATAAATAGTAGCATTAGCTTTCTAAAACCATTAGACCTGTATGTACTTATGAACCAAGAACAAGCACAACATAACCTGTATGCGCTAGAACTGCTGTCGGTTCCAATCGATTGTATACGGAAATCAACGATTCAAAATTTTAGTAGTTACCCTAACTCACTTACTAGTATTCTTTAATTAGTTTTTATTTATATCAATTAATGTTATTATTTACACTAATTAATAGTATCCCAAAAAAGTAGTTGCAAATATATTTTGTGATACGTTTAATATCTGATAATATATTTCAGTACTTGAGACTGTATCACAGTGTTAAAAATTATTAATAACAAATAACTATTTAATCGTACTTATCGTTACGTAAAATATAGTTGCCATTAACATAAAATGCTAAATATATTGTTCATTTAGACCATTTTTCTCAGTGTGCACTGCGATGACGGTAATGCGCGTGTGTCGTGTGTGGATAGAAGGGGGTAAAGGAACATGAAGAAGACCAATTGGTCAACTGAGACCTACCGCAGAGCGTCATGATAGGCACTAGATCTATGAGACGGTTTTGCTACTACGCGTCAAATCGCTGACAAACGGTTTGGAGAAGAAGGTAGACCTCTTACTATGCGTACACAATATCGCGGCATTTTAGCCTTTGGGCTTTTTTCATACCGTCCACGGCTAGTGATTTCTGTGACTGCAGGCCATTATCGTCAACTCTTAAACTGGTGCAGAGAACGGCAGCGTTAGGAGGCAGAATAGCATAATGTCGTCTTCAGCGATGACAGCGATTCTGTCTAGGAGTGTGCGATTGCCGTAAAAGAGTACGACGCCGGCGTGGAGAGCGATGATATATTGGGTTTGCTTTTGAGAGGCATGTATACAGAACTGTTAGAGTAATGGTTTGGGGGCTATTGCCTATGGTAATCGACCACCACTTCTCTTTATTCGAGACAGCTGCGCGTTATGTTGATGAAGTCGTACAAACCACTTTACTACATTGACTAGATGGCCGTCCACACGTCCTTTTTCAGCAAGACATCACACGTCCCCATATTGCTCATCGAACTAGGGATTTTCTTCAAGAAGCAGGCGTTAATGTTTCGCGGTGGCCACCCCGTTCACCGGATTTAAACCCCATTGAACATATGTGGGATGGTCCACTTTGCACCATCCTTCACAAGTTCTGGCAGAATTAATCCACGAAGTTCAAGTTGCTTGGAACGAGTTGCTACAAGCAGATATCAACCATCTCATTTTGTCGATGCCTGGACATGTACAAGTATGTACTCGACTACGGGGTCGTCTAACACATTATTATTATTATTTCGAACTAGATGCTGCGCATCTAGGAGTAGAGGAAGGTGGTACTTGAGGAAGGTGGTTTTTTGAAGTCGGTCCATTCACTTGAAAATCATCTTTTATAATGTGCAGTACGTTTTAAGTAGTTTACTTTTGTTCTTACTTTTGGAACACCCTGTATAGTTGAAAATATTTTTAGGTTATGCAGCATTGAATTCTGCACAACTTTTGTAGAAAAGTTTTTGTTGTACGTATTATATACACGTGATTCTTGAAGACACCGAATATGAGATTATCTTTATATATTTATTATTATTATACTGACGCTCGCAAATAATGAAATTTTTGGATATCATTAATACTGTCGTTGTTATGTATTAAAGATTCGAAAGTATCGCAAAACTCTAACCAATTCCCATAATTTCCATTAAAATTAGGCAAAATAATTTGTGGCAATTTTATGTTATTTAATACACTAACTTCTGATACATGAATAGATTCAGCATTGTTAGCACCTGCGTCAACGGTTTCTTCATACGAATTTACTTTAATTTTAGCGTTGGTCAGTAATTTATAAAAATTATTCTCAAATTGTTCGCGTTCTGTAACTTGTAATTTACTATCGCTGTGCAATACTTCGAATTCGCGCTGTACTTCGTCAAATTGTTGTAATAAATTTTCAAATCGAGAAAGACGTATTTTCAGTTCTGTTACTACGGGAATTTTGTCTGTTTGCGTAATTTTATTAGAAAAATCCGTTAAATACTTTTCAAACAATGTTATTTGCGCTTTCATAGCACCACCCTTTTTTATTAATGTTTCTATCGACATTGTACGTTTTTAAATGTGTATATATCAATTCTGAATGTTGTTTTTGCACTGTAATAATCGAAATAGCGAAAGGAAAAAGGACTTACATGTAACGTTAATGGAAGTCACCACGTGTTTTTTGTGGAAGATGGCGATGTGCGGTATTCGTTCTACCCGTGTGGCGTGTGGATGTTTTTCGATGTTTTTAATGCTTTCGATCTTCGTACTGACGGTTCTGATGTACTAACGTGCGAATCCGACTCGTTTGGACCAAAATGTTGCGTGTTTTATTGAAAGAAAATGATTGAAACTGATGTTTTAATAGCACTCAAAATAAAACGATGTGTTCGTAATGACGCGTATTAGTGGACTGTGTCTGACGACTGAGAAACATAATACAACGTGCCGTTTGGGCATGCGCATAACGTAAATGTACCAGTACCTGACACCCTAAGGGTCGAATAAATTTGGTTTATCGTGTACGAAAATGAAACATAAAACATTCAGGCAACTCATGCCAGGAATGACTTGTAAGTATAATGTATTTATTTTGTAGTAAGCAAAATGCTCTAAAATTGAAGAAATTTGGATTTTGGTTTTTTTGAAAATTTTATCTTATTATTAACCAGTAGCTGACACCCAACTTTTGCGCTTAGCCCTAAGTCTGACTTTATAGGCACCAGTGCCTGATTCTTTTTTAAGCTTGAGAGAAACAAAAACAAAATGAACAGAAGCTTTTATTTTAAATGAATAACAGTATTTATAAGTCATTTCGAAAACGATGTCATTTCACGAACAAAAAAACTTCCTCTTGTATTCATCAATTTCGGAATCCCAATTTTGCACACCACTTCATTCACTGTATACCATAAAATATCCTCTTTTTCTGGCCACTTGTAATTCGAACCATTCTTTTCCATTGCTTTTACCAAATATGTATTTTCAAGACTATTAATTTGTTTTATCTGTCCTGGATAATATTTGTCATCATATATAACAATAACAAAATCTTTTTCTTTCAAGGTGTCTTCACTAGAAATCGGGTCCACACTATCTATAGACTGTTCATCCCAGTTATCACCTTCTCCTTCTGATTCGAGAGTTATTTCAACCGATGAATCGGACGACTCATTTGTGATATCTTTCATCGAATTTGCTTTGACCTTTTTAGCGGTTTCTTTTCCTCTATTGCCAACATTTTTACGTTTCGCATTTTCTTTCTCTCGTTCTCTGCTTAATTTATTTGCCTCCCTCTTTCGTTTTCTTTCAGCTTTCTCTAGCTCTTTTCTTGTTCGTTCTTCTTCTTTCTTTTTAAAATATTGTTTTCCCTTCTCACCAGAAACTACCGATGGCAAAGGTTCTTTTACTAAACGCTTCTTAACGCTTTTCGGTTTAGTTTGAGGCAAAATGAATGAACCCTTGAAAGGACTTGGCATATCATCTGCAGTTGCGTATGAACTTACATTGGACCTGGAACTTTCTATAATTTCTTGGTTCAAATTTCCTTCAGAAGCGGGCCCAACATTCGCAATGGTTTCTATTCTGTTCTCTACCTTTTGGGCTTGTATAGTTTTTGTTTCTTGAACTGCTGCCTCTTCGTTATGGGAAGTATCAATGTTGTCATCTTCATCTTGGAATTCGACAATTTTTTGTCTGTCTTCTGAAACGGTTTCATCACTAGTTTCAATTTGTTGATTCTGTGGTTGAACTCTTCCTGTTTCTCTATCTGCTTCACTAACGTTATTTGTGGTAATGTAGGTTTCAAACTTGCACTTTGTTTTCATTCTTTTCCACAAAAGGTATAATGATTGGTTTATTGTATCGACATTGTTTTCTTCAAATTTTTTAATTGTTTCTTCGCCAATTTCAGACTGCAAAAATTTAAAGTGAATACGTAACATTTCTATGGGAACATCGGGAGCAACTTCAATATTTTGATTTATAGTTTCCTTAAAATATTTGCTATAGTCTACAGAATTTTCATCAAAGGGAAAAAGTCCACAACGACGAAACCCATTAATAAACGATTCGGGCTTTAGCTGTTGCAATACCGTCTCAAGAAGAGGTGCAAAATTCTCACGTTTCAGCTTTTCTCCAGAAGTTTTAACTTTGAAAGATTGAACTGCTTGCTTCCAGAATTGCTTTAATGGTTTGAATATTTGCTACATCCATTGGCTGGATAATATGCGTCGAATTGGGGTAGAGTGCAACCAATATTATGCCATGTTCGCTACAAAATTCGCTCAAGGAATAGGTTAAGTGGCTTGAATGACCATCAACGAAAAGTACAATTGGCAATTGGACATTTTCCTTTACCAACCACGGATAAAAAATATTAGCTATATACTCAAAAAATGTCTCACTGGTCATCCAACCTGTTTCGGATTTTCCGAAAGCCCAGTTATCAGGTAATTCATTTATAATTACCGATGGTATTCGTTCATACTTAAATACCACCATTGGGGGCATAAGTTTTCCAAAGGCGTTAGATCCCAAAAGGCAAGTAAGACATTCTTTATCGTCGTTACTTGCAAAGGAATAAACTGATTTATCTCCCCTTCTAACCAACGCCTTTTCTCCTTTTGGAGCTAAAAAATATGGCGGTTTCATCCGCATTGAATATTCTTGTGCCATCAGCTAAGACATCAGAATTATTACTTAAGTCAGCTTTTACTTCTTGAAACCATTTTCTCAAATGTACTTCTGTTACAGAGGACCTAGCTCTACTTAGATTTTGAGCTATACGAGCTGAAACTTCAGGATGTCGCTTCATGAACAGCTTGAACCACTTTGTTCCAGGTTTTCCATCCTTGAACGAAGTTTTGCGGGATAACTTTTTCACATACATCTGAATTGAATCTATCAACTGTGATTTGGTAACAGGAAACCCTCTGTCAGCACTTTTAAACATCCACCTTACTATCAATCGCTCTTCTTCTTCAGAAAGGTTTGTTTTCGGACCCATTTGACGCTTTTCAGGATACTTACCCTTAACTTTGTAGTACAGAGTAGTCTTTGGTACTGCAAAATG